>RJJA01000562.1:0-24915 GCA_003724045.1 Lepidurus arcticus | reverse complement strand
ATCGAACAATTCATATATTGCTTTTGTTTATTTTCTACAAGCACCGCCCCATGGGTGGAGCAATTGTAAACTTTTGCTTCTAAGCGTTCGTTTTGACTCAAGACTTATTTCCAAGTCGCCTTCGGTAAATTTTCAAAGTTTAGGCTAAAACGAACGCTCATAAGCAAAAGTCAAGGAAGTCTAAGTTAAGTCGACGGTGCAAAACGAACGCGGCTATGGAGTGGTCAAGTCAACCTTATGAACAATTTTAGCCAATAGAGAATCAATCATGAAAACTAAGGTGGCCAAGGGAGTCTCAAGAGTTTGTTCACAGGTGCAAGAAAATCGATTGGTGATGAAATGGAGGTTGCTGTCAGTTTGGATTAATGAAAAGCAAATGAAAGGAGACCTAACCACGCAGGAAATAATTTGTGAAAAAGCTAGGGTCACCTTAAAAGATCCTCTCCAGAAGCTCACAAGCTTTAGAACATGAAGAGTTCAAAGCCAGTAGCGGCTGGTTTCATTGGTTTTGAAAAAACCAATGATATCCAATAATATCCAGAAAAAAAGAAATGATATCCAGTGTCATAATGCAAAATTACGATTTTTCGCAACTCTGTACCGGCCTCGGGAACGGATCAAAATTAGTCCCATAGTAACGTACGGGAAACGGCGTCCCCCATAACGAATGCCGTCCTGGAACGGATTGTGTTCGTAATGCTAGGCACCACTGTTAAGGAAGAATTCTTTAACCAGCCGACAATTTGTATTTAAAAGGTGATCACGTACAAGACGTAGTACGCTTTTAGTACAAGATGTTTTTAGTACAAACGCTGAGGAGGTCCCATGGATGACTTAATATGCAGGGAACGGACGTTCTGCCAGTGCTTCTTCAGCAAAGAGACCAAGAAGTTGATGCTCAAGTAAATGTTCTGGGCCAAATCATCTCCAGTCATGTCAACGTGTCCAACAGCCACGCTCAAACACAAAACCTAGCAAAAAAAAGAAACATAATTTGTCAACATTCTTCTACTTTTTTTTTCTCATCCAAACTTTTCGTATCCATATTTTCGCATTACACTTCAGTTTAGCAAGAAAAACAAATTATAATAAAAAATTTACCTTCTTCATCTGGAACTTGATAGTTCCCTTCAACTCCTCCACTTTCTGGACCATGGATTCAGAGTGAGTCAACAGAGAAGGGAACTTGCCAGCCTTGTTCAAACCGGGTCCCAACAAACGGGGAATTTGCTTAATTAAAGCCTCGGACGCCAAAAACGCATCGTATCTCTTGGCTAGAAGAATGTACACAAAATATGGCTTAATTAACATTCAGCTTTTCAAAAAAAAAAAAAAAAAAAAAATTGTGTCGCTTTTTAAAAATTTGTGTGACAGAACAATTGGATTTCCAACAAATTAGTGAATTAATGCTAAGGCATCACATTAACTACGATTACAAAAAAAGAAAATTAATATAAAATGATTTTAAATTACCCAAAGCTTTAACGAGTTTCTTGTTCTTGTTAAGTTTCTTTAATGCTTCAGCGTCCATGCAAGGAATTCCATTGGCATTGGCTTCATCACAATGCTGTTGGTCTCCCAAGACACAGACTTGCATTTTGGGGCGGGGAACGTGCTTGAGCCTATTTGGAAAAATGAATCAATTACTTGTCTTCATTATCTGGAATATTAGATAAATAATTGTTCTTTTGGGGTCATACGTTGGCACTTGAAAACATTTGACTCAATCCATAGCATTTCAAGATAGTGTCGGAAACAAGTTTCCTCCCCAAATTTTTTTAAAGACCCTGGGTGTGAGTCTTCGTTGAGAACGAGTTCTCAACTACCCAGAGAACCTGGTAAAATCTTCTATTTCCGACACGCATGCTCTTAGACTTTATATTTGCACTCATTGGTCAGGAGCTTTGAGGAAAAACGTGTCAGAAATGCAGACTTTCTTCTCCTCGCACGATTATAAAGTTTTCAGATTCTGCTTTTTAATTTATGACGTTTACAATTGTGCGGAAGAAGGCAGGCCTTGGGTGAAATCGTACTTGACAGTGCCAGAGAAACGCTTGTCCTTTTGGGGATCATAGTTCTTGAGGCCAATCTGGAGTTCCACACTCTCCAAGAATTTACGCTTGTTGTCCTCCTTGGAGTTCTTGAGCAAGGCGTTGACAGCTTCGTACAAGATTTCTCTTGATACCTTCGACCTGTATAAAGACACATTTTTTAGATTTAATTTGGATTCGATGTGAAAACTAAGAACTATGAGATGAAGAGTGAAACGTGCTCGACTAAAAAAGCTTATAATTTTTCAAGTATGTGACATAAACTAAAGATTTGGGTAGAAATGAACGAAGAAATGAGCTAGGAATTAACGTGAGAAGGTTTTAAGCCATGTGTAAATCGGATGATTAGAATATTTTAAAATTAACTCACGTCATCTTGACACTTATTCACTGCACCTACAGCGATACACAGGAGAGAAAGGTGCGTCAGCTAGTGAAACCTCTTGTTACTAGGCAGCGAAAAAGACGAGGTATCATACCAATGATAACAAAAAGCGTACGTGGCGCCATTCGTGGAAAATTTAGCTAGCAGAGAATGATTTCTTTTATTTAACATAAATTCTTATCACTAAAAATAATCTAATACTAATAGTGGTTATAATAAATAAGGGAAAATAAGAAACACGCGAACTATATTTTATTTTTTTCCTGTGAAAAACTGTCCCAATTCGAGCATTGCCTTGAACTATCCCCCGAATACCCACTTTCAATACTTCGTGTATTCAGTTTAGAAAAGTAACCTTCAACCCAAAGACTTTATAATTAAACTAATAATCGTCTAAATTAAGTTTGAATTAAAAAACGGCAAATTGTTTTCGATATCTTTTATAATTTAAAATTTTAAGTTTATAATTTAGATAAACGTGTATTTATTATTACTTTAAAAGAAAAATCGTTAAAAGCCATGTGCGTTTTGTAAGTTTACTGGTGTTATAACTCAACGAGTAATTCGGTATTGCGTTTACTGCCAAAGTGGACCACGCCCTTTTTCTTTATGACCGAACTCGGCGAGAGCTGTATGGGTTTTTGCTGTCGGCCCAGGGGCTTGTGTTGTGGCACGCTATTCCCCAGGCCGCGTGGACTGTTGATTCAATTTGAGGTTCGCTTGGGAAAGCAGCCTGTTCCTTGGGTTCTTTTCTTACCCAACACACACAGGTCATGTTTATTACCGTCCAAATTGAGTAGAGGATACCATTTCAATTGTAACTCGGTGCTCGAGCGCTGTCTTTGTGCCGGATCTTACGCTCTCGCACCCAATTCCACCTTAGTGCCTTCTCTCATATACAACATACACACAAACATAAACACGTAGACAGATACAGAAACAACCCATAGACTGGTACCGCAAAGAGGATATAGCGTGCATCTCGTGCACACTCACTTATACACCCAATTTCCCCCTCCTGGGCTATATAACGACTACTTGTAACGAGACCAGTACCCCCCGATCCCGATCCAATGAACCCCCAAAAGTTTTCGTTTACGTTTCGCGAAGTCTGGAATTCCCCCTTATGATCAATCGTATCGTATCGTATCTTATCGTAATTAAAAGAAAAGGGGTGGTGGTAGATCGTGGTAACAGTGATCATGGCTCTACCGTATTCCTCCTGCTAACTCCAGGAAAACTCGGTTCATATGCAAGCTATTTTACAAAGACCGTAGTAAAAGTCTTAATGTTGGTTAAAAGGGGCGCAAGATCCCAGGCTCTTTTGGCTTTGCTAAAGCATGACGAACCGATATAAATATGCACGCTTGGGGGTCAAACGAGAAGGAAAAGGGAGAAGAATAAGAAAAGGTTTTTGGCTTCTTTTCGGCTGATGAACCGAGACGTTTAAGCACCCTAGCCCGGGCTCCCCCAAGAAACGACGGAGGGAGAGAGGGTTGTTGTAATTGTCCAGGATTGAGCTGATGGTTACAGGATCCGAGGCAAGATGAGATGATGTTTTGTGACCCTCTTGGGAAGAGTCCTCTTTTCCCCTTCCACCGTTAACCCTTCTTGCGCTTCAATATTTCTTCTTACACCCTCGGAAATAATATAACTACATGTGTGTGCCTCCAGGAGCAAAGCGAAAGGAGAGAATTTGCCCTTTATTTCCACACCCTAGTTTTGGTTGAAGTGTCGGGAGTCGGTAGGTCACAACGCATTCTATCATCGCAAGTGACGCTGAGGCTCTTCTGTACCGTACTGTGCGGTACGGGCTGAGGGATTGTTCGATGGTTCGGGTGGGACCGGAGTCGGTAGGTCACTACGCTTTCCATCATGGAAGTGACACTGAGAGGGGGACAGACGTTGAGGCTCTACTGTACTGTCCTGTACGGTCTGACGGATTGTTCGATTCGGGTGGGACCGGAGCTGCTAGTCACTACGCTTTCATCGTGGAAGTGACGCTGAGGGGGACCGACGTTGAGGCTCTACTGTACTGTACTGTACTGTGCTGGACTGTGTGGTCTGAGGGATGGTTCGCGTCGCGTGGATCCAAGGAGGAATGTAACGGGCGTTCTACATTCAGCTGGAGGTTTTCAGTTTTTTAAGTCATAATAGGCGCGTCTCCTTTTTGTAAAGCAGCTGCAACGAGTTAATGAAAGGGGGGGGGGGGGAGGACATTAAGAGGTAGATTGTGGGCTGGCTTTTTGACTTGGCTTTGACGGGGGTCTAAGGAGTGAGGAGCGAGGTAGAAGTAGGGAAATGAAGAAAGTAATGGGGCGCGAGGAAAGGAGGAGTTTATTAGCGACCATTCCCATGCTGGAAACATGCAAAAGCTAGGCTTATTTGAATTCTCAAGCGTTTTAATTAGTCGCGGTGTTCCACATTCAAATTTCTCTTGCAAGATCCTCACTTCCTCCTCATCCTCCTCCTCATCCAGTTGGGGTTCCTCCGCGATCTCATTAAAGAAGGAGGGGCTTTTACACGTTGCAAACGTCTTGTAACAGTTGGTAATTAGCCTACGGAGCCCGGGAATTACACACCTAACTCGGAAAATCTCCTGCACACTTCCAACCTCCCAACTATTAGCCGCCTTTACGACGCTGTTTGGGAACAAAACGCGGGTCAGAAAAATCAACAAGCAAAAAAAAAAATCCAGAATACAAGGCCGCTTCCTTTATATCTGGGGCGCGCAGTCATTCGGAAGCTAATCAAGTCTTCATAAATTCCAGAGCTTGTCTTCCGCTCCTTGTCAAAGTAAGACCCCATGATTTCCCTTTTTGTGACTAAAGCCCCTCTATTCAAAGCAAGCCAAACGCTGCAGCAGTGCATGCACAGCCTTAAGTCCGGGGTCGGGCTTCGGGTGGGGGGTAAAAGCGACGTGTGATAGGGAGTTCTGGGCTTGGTTTCTGTTGTTTAAGGTCCCCTTTTGTTCTCCCCAGGCTTGTGACGTTTCTGGAACGTGGAAGGAAGCACGGTTGTCGGTTGTCGTCCCCTGTTCGTGGGTCCGTAGCTAATCGCCGTCCATCTCGGCAAGATTTTGGAGCGGATACGCAGCTCGTATAAAGCCTTCACAGTTGATCAAAGAAAAAGTTAATATAACAAAAACATAAAATCTAAACTTAGCAAAACTCCATCCCTTGATGAAACATGAAGCTCGACAATGAAATTCGAACGACCAAGAGAAGAGTTCAGTCCAGCCTAAGGCTACCGTATACCTTAGCTCGGTATAGACGATAATAGCATATGGAATTTGCATGTCATTCGCATCAGATTTAATGGAACAATTATTTGACTGTAAGCTTGAGCACACTAACAGCTAGTGTGCAACCTAGCCACCTTTTCTTCCAACGAATAATAAACTAGTAACATGCAAAATACAACACGTTCTCCGGATTCAGTTACATGCGTACGTAATGTATCCCCAAGTCAAAAATGACACTAGTGTGTCACTGGCCAACAATGAATTTTTCTTTTTTCAGCTATTGGAGTGAACGAAAGAGCAAGTTTAACGACTCTCATCAACTAAAGTTGATGAGAATCGTTAACCTAATCTAACCTATAACCTAACCTAACTAACCTATCCAAACCTAACCTAAACTAACGCATTTCGAATCCAACTACCACGTTTGAACTCGAGTGACAACCGTTTGTCATTCGTTTTCCGAGAACGTTTTAAAACAATAATACACAATAGTGTCATTTTTATCTCGAAGTTCTGAAACTGGAGAACATGTTGGAAAAATAATAACAAACATCAACGCCATCTACGACTGTTTCGCGTCGCTGAGCTAAGGTAGATGGGAGCCTAAGCCGCTTTTCTCTTTGACTTTTGACTTGCAGAGCAAAATCTAGCGCTTGTCAGTCCATGAAAAACCACATGTCCAGGCCGTGACACTTCCCTCATAGCGTCACAGACAGATTTGGAACTTTATGGAAGGCGAGGGTGGACAACTAAGTTTCTGGTCATCTGGAGAGCCTTTTTGGTTAATCTCCATTCGGATTTTGTACAGGCTGAGTTAAGGATTGAACCGAATGTTTCTTTTACGCCCCAGAATACTTGGGGCTGGTGGGTGGGGTTCCGGGAGCTTATAATAGTTGGTATAGAAGCCGGGGAATGCCAGGAGGTGACCAAGCAGCTGCTCCTGAGGTTTCTGTTGTATATATATATATATATGTGTCTGCGTACAGCACGGTACTGTATAGTACAGCTGTAGGGGACAGGGCCGAAGCCAGAATGGGGAAGGGAAAGAAAAGGAAGGTTTCGCCGTCTAGAAATATGAAGCACGCGGGGTTTTGCGGTGCTTTTAGCTCAACCAAAAGTAGGCGGGTAAAATTTCGTTTTCATCTCAACAATTTATAGGCATCTCCTTTTCCCCCAAGGTCTCACTCCGAATCTGGCGAGGTACGAAGGTAAAGACAGGTAAAAACGGGTATGGGTGTAAAAAAAAGTAGTCTTCCCAACACCTTTACTCTCTCTGATCATGTTCGGTTTCCACTACCTGCCCTTTTGCCTCGTTAGTCACGCGTACATTTTTTAGTTCGTCTGCGGCGTTATATCGGACAATAACTCGGTAGGGAAGCCTTACCTTTGAGATTAGAATTTGCGGATACAGTGGTCCGTTTAAAGACTTAAAAAGGTAAGAAGAGAAAGTATATGTATCTATGCTGAATATACGGACGGTATTGTAATCAAATATTAGGCGTACCGAAGGGGCTGCGGGAGCCAAAAGGCTTTTTTAACCCAGCGTGAATATGGGCGTGGTTTGAACCATGACATGGCGGCGGCGGCGTAGAAGCAGACATCCACCCCTCCTCTTGTGGGGAAGGGTGGGTAATGTTGCTTCCCAGGAAAATTGGGTTTTAGTAGTTGACTAGTTTCCAGCTGTAGAACATGTGAAGCTTATATATCCCGTTCCCGTCAAGCTCCTGTTAACTGGTACAAAGTAGAGAAATCGGGACTAAAATGCTGTGGAAATTCTTAACGTTTTCCTGGATCCATTAAGAAATCGTTGACGTACTGTAATACACTTGTCGACTTGTGCGATCTTTGTAGCCCATTGCTTAACTACCTACGGATTTAAGTTCCAAGTGAAATTATTACAATTGTGAGCGATGGTGATGACGATAACTGAACAGACGTCCAACGTTTAGCCCTCCGAACGACCCTCCGAAGTTAATACCCAATACGTAACTTGGATCCTAACACTCCGGAGTTCCAGTCTTACTTACCGAAACTTTTGACACACAAGACTACAACGAAATCATACTTTTGGTCATGTGGATTATAACGAGGAACCGTCCTTTGCTGGCGAGCCTTACGAGTTGATTGGTTTTTGGTTGGGAAAAAGTGGAAATACAGTTTAAAAGTCAACAATAAAAACCACCTTAACCCGACAAGAGAAGGTTCTTACTTCGAACCTCTCAACTAAGGAAAAGCTGATCCTCATGATGTAAAACCATAAAACCAAGTGTCGTCCACATTGATTTGGGTTGCTTTACTCGGTGTTTTCCCATTCTTTTCATTGTTGAAGCTTAGAACAGCGCTGCGCATCGAGTGTTCCGACTTTTTGCTGAACCAAAGCCTAATTAGGCGGTAAATCCATATTGACTTGGGTTGTTTTCCTTGCTTTTCATTGTTGGAGCTAGGCCAGGCTACTTTGGCGTGTGGATCCAAAGTGTAACAATGACGGTATTCAAGTATAACCATGCAGGATGGAAGTCGTTGGTGCTGGTATTGTTGGGACACTTAAGTTGTTGCTGGGGTTTTCGTTACGACGCTCCTTCTGACTGTCGATGGACGCTGAAGGAAAACACGGAGGATCAGGTGTCGTTGTGGTGTAAGTTGCGGACCATCAACAGTCAGTTCGATCAGACCAACTTCTCCGTCATTCCCAGGGACTATACTTCGGCGCTGCACATCGAGTGTTCCGACTCCTTGCTGTACCAAAGTTCGCTCGATGACGGCAGCTTCCAGCATCTCGTTCACCTACGGGAACTCACGGTGGAATACTGCAAATTGGGCAAGTTGAATAGCGGCGTCTTTCGAGGACTGCGGAACCTCAAAGGACTCGCCGTCCGCAGCCACAATCACATTTGGCCGGCGATGAGCTTGGAGTTGGCCTTGGGCGCCTTCACTAACGTCTACCATCTCGAGACTATCGATCTCAGCCAGAACAATATCTGGAGTCTACCCGAGCGACTCTTTTGCGGACTCAACAACTTAAAGGTCCTGAACTTGAGCCGCAACCGACTTCAGGATATTAGCGACATAGGATTACGCCGGACTAACCCGGAAGATGATGAGCAGCAGGAGCAGGAAACCGCAATATTGTCCACGCCCCCGCCCACAGCGTCTTCTGCTTCTTGCTCCTTCAATCTGCAGAGTCTGGACGTCTCGGCGAACCACTTCATCTTCCTGCCCGCCCATGGGTTCCAAAGGTTGACTCATCTCAAAACCCTGGACCTGCATCACAACGAGCTGTCCTCGGTAGCTGAGGAGGCGTTGGCCGCCTTGGATCATCTATATAAGCTGGACATGTCCCATAATCGGTTAGTGGCCCTCTCCGCGCTGACGTTTAGCTACACTCCGGAATTGCGAGAGCTGTACCTCGCCCATAATTTACTGGCAGGTTTGGGTCCGTCCACTTTCACCCCACTCCGGCATTTGGAGCTCCTGTCCCTTTCGGGGAATCAATTAAATTCTATCGGTCTCGTAGGCCCCGTATTCCATGGGCTCGTGCGTTTGGTCGTCTTGAATTTGTCCAACAACCAACTCGATACCATTAGCACGGATCTCTTCCACGACCTGTACAGTCTGCAAGTGCTGTCTTTAGATTCGAACGCACTGCGGAGCATCGAAGCCGGGGCTTTTACCGCGCTCCACAACCTCCACACCCTTACGCTGTCCCATAATCGATTGACGACGATGGACGCCCTCGCTTTCCAAGGGTTAGCCGTCCTCAGTCAGCTTTCGCTGGATCACAACCAGATCGATGCCTTGCCTGACCACTTGTTTCGCAATTGCACCAGCCTGCAGGAGCTCTACTTGAACAACAACCTTTTGACGCAAGTGCCACCAGCCATCCGCGGGCTCAACCTCCTTAAAACACTAGATCTGGGCGATAATGAGATCAAAAGTTTGCAAAGCGCGGATTTCTTGGGGCTGAGGATCCTCAACGGGCTACGCTTGCTGGGGAATCCGCTTAGCTACATCGAACCCGAAACCTTCCATCCGTTGGCGTTTCTCAAGATCCTCAACTTGGCCCAGTGTCACTTGAACACGTTGCAGGCGGGGATTTTCGATAACTTAGGGCAGTTAGAAGCCTTACGACTGGATAGTAATGGCCTGCTCACGTTGGAAGGCCTGGTAAATCGTTTGGACCGTTTGGTGTGGCTCAACGTGTCCGATAACGATCTCAGATGGTTTGATTACGCCCTGCTCCCGTCATCCCTCACCTGGCTCGATTTGCATAAGAATAAGCTAGAGGAGCTCGGTAATTACCAGCAGACAGCCAACTTATCGCTCATAGAATATCTCGACGCCAGCTTTAACATCATCGCCTCAGTTGGCAGCCAAAATATTCCACACAGCGTCAAACAACTCTCGCTCAATGATAATCTCATCAGCGTCATCGAGCCCAATACGTTTGTCCAGAAGGATAACCTGAGTCGCGTTGACCTCTTCGCCAACCAACTCGTGACGCTGAATCTCAATGCACTCCGGCTCAGCCCCACCATCGCTCAGCTGGCCCAGCAACAGCCGGAGTTTTACATCGGGGGCAATCCGTTCCAATGCGACTGTGATATGGAGTGGCTTCAGCGCATCAATGCCCTCAATAACCCCGGCCAATACCCACGGGCCATGGACTTGGACAGTATCTACTGTCGCTTATCTTACGGCCGGAGCCGGAGCGTCACGCCCTTGGTAGAAGCTACCTCGTCCGACTTCCTCTGCCCGTACCGCACCCACTGCTTTGCGCTCTGTCACTGTTGCGACTTTGACGCCTGCGACTGTGAAATGACCTGCCCAGCCAATTGTACATGCTATCACGACCAGTCCTGGTCCGCTAATCTGGTGGACTGCTCCGAGCACGAGTTTACCTCAATTCCCAGTCGTTTGCCCATGGATGCGACTGACGTTTACTTGGACGGCAACCGGCTCCCCATCTTACCCAGCCATGCCTTTATTGGCCGGAAGAACATGCGAACTTTGCTTCTCAATTACTCCCACGTCGAGAGCATTCAGAACAATACGTTTACCGGGCTGAAGCGACTTATGGTGCTCCATTTGGACCACAATCTCCTTAGTAGTTTAAACGGATTCGAGTTCGAGCCGCTGGAAAACCTCCGCGAGCTGTATCTCCAACATAACCGTATCGCTAGTATCCACCCGCGGAGTTTCAGCCACATGAAAAACCTCCAAGTACTGAGGCTCGATAGCAATGCTATCGCCCGCTTCCCCGCTTGGGAACTGTCTACCAACCCTTATCTGCGAACTATCTGGCTTTCCCATAACCCTTGGTCGTGCGACTGCCATTTCTTACACGATTTTCGGACGTGGCTCTCGGACCAGTCCAAAGTCGCGGACTCGGAATCGTTACAGTGTCACGATGGCTCCTCCTTGAACCTCACCTCGTGTCCAGCCGGACAGTTCACTTTGGTGGTCCCTGAACGGATCGGTGACTTTTTCCCCCTCCTAATTGCTACGTTAACTGCTGCCGTCCTCATCATGACGCTGGTCATCCTGGCCTTCGCCTGTCGCTCTCCGCTACGCGCCATCTTCTTCCACAAGTGCGGCTGGCGGTGCTGCCAAGTCCCAGAAGAAGAGCTGGTCCCCGGCGAAGAGGACATTTGGCTCTACGATGCCTACGTGTGCTACAGTCCCAAAGACGAAGCGTTCGTCCACCACACGATGTTGTCCGAACTCCAAAAGTCCAGCCCGTACCCTTTCAAACTGTGTTTCCATCAGAGTGAGCGCCACCACGAGACGGTGCTCGACAGCATGGCCGCCAGTCGCCGGATCCTGGTCGTCCTGTCGAAAAACTTTGTCCAAACCGAGTGGACCAAAGTCGGTCTCCGCACGGCCCTCAGCTGTGCACTCCAAGGCCAGCGTCAGCGGCATCAGCGGAAGCTCATCGTCGTGCGAACCGAACCCCTCAACGACTGCGATACCGACCCTGAACTGGCGCTCATTGCCAAGAGCAGCAAAGTCCTCCACTGGCCAGGCAGCCGGCTCTTCTGGGCCCAACTCAGGCTCGCGTTACCCGAACCGGGGAGCAGCGCTCATCATACGTCCAGCACCCTCCCCAAAGCCTCGATCCAGGACCGGAGGTTACCGCAACCTCCTCTGGTGTAAAAAACAACAACAACACAAAATATCCTTATAAATCATTAAAACAAATCCGCGTCACTGTTCTCTTTGATTTCCCTTTCTTTCCTTCCGCTTCTCTGTATTTTTTCAAACTTTTAGATATAAAAGTGATGGCAATGGGGGGGGACAACTCCGTATCGATTGCGTGGGAGTAAGTAGAAGTCTTCCGACGTCTGCGCTAGTCCTCGTTCCCACTTTTTCTCCCCCCGGTCTTGAACTTTTCTCCCGCTTTCCCCCCAATTCGCGTCTAGCGTGTACATAAAGTTCTAAACCATGTGATTATGAAGCGAGACTTGGTTGGCGTGTGACTTTGATGAGAATCGACAAGCTATGCAAAAGGATAATAAAATAAAAATAAGAAACGAACAAAAGTTTGGGGGAAGGAGGAAGGGGAAGGGACACGGATATTAGGTGCTGCTTTTAAAAAAAGAGCAATGGAACATGCGTGCCAAAGAAACAAAATAGTGTGTACAGTTTAACGCGTGTGTGCGTGGACGAAACGTGGAGAAGGATGAGGGAAACGCGTGTGTGCGTGGACAAACTGGCGTACACGCGAGTGTACGTGTGTTAAGAAAGAAAAACCCTGGAATGAAAAAACTGTTTTCGCGTATTACGTACATATGTACATATACATGTATTTGCACATGTATATGCAAATGTACATGCACATGTATATGCAAATGTACATGTATATGCATGTACACATGTACATGTATATGCATATGCATATGGACATGTACATGTATATGCATATGCATATGGACATGTACATTATTTTCCATGCTCATATGTTTATGTACATATACATATGTATATGTACTATACTGTCCAAAAAAACGAGTATAGGGAAACCACAGTGGTCTAATCCGTACCCGTGGGATTAATTAAAATTTGCTCATTCGAACCCGCTCCTCTCTAAAACCGAACCAAAACTTATACCAAGAGCATTTCTGTACGGTTATTTTCTCTGTCCTACAGCCCAGGGTTACAACGGATTCCACTTTCTATACGTTTCGGTTTGGTTTTTAGACAGGAGACCTACAAACCGGTTCGCTAGGCAGTCTTTAATTAATCCCACGGGTAAGGATTAGACCACTGTGGTTTCCCTATACTCGTTTTTTGGACAGTATAGTACATGTATATATGCCACATACATATTCTATACATTCTTTATTTCCTTAATTTTTTCCATTCGCACAGACATTTTTTACAATCTAACAGCACCCGTCAGATTTAAAAGTGTTGTTGGGGAAAAGAAAAGAAAGAAAAACCCGTATTTATTCCTTGCTCTGCTTTGGGAGAGTCACTCACCGATATCAAAGACCCCCTGCGGATTTCCATGTTAGTTTTAATTATTTTTTAAACTTTTATTTGTTATTTATTTATGTCCGTTTTGATTTATTTTTCTCTCTCTGAATCTACTACACATGAAAGGTATTTCCTGCTTTTTTAGTAGGCCCTCATCCTTATAAATGTTTCCAACAATACATGCCTCAACAGACGCTGATGTTGCCTTGATATCTTCCTTCAAGATTGGCTGCAGGGGGGTTATGGGACCGAACAACTTCTCTTAACTTCCACCGAAAGCTGAAGCTTGTTCGAGGAAGAAGTGGGGGGGCCAACAAAAATTCTGCGCTGCTGGTCGGCTACTGGGGTGTGCTTGGTAGATATATGGACGTGTGTAACCCATGATATCGATCCAGGGGGCGGCATGGTCCATGCCAGTTTTGGGAGGGAGAACCTTGGCGTGGCGGGGGTTTTGTGATGTAGGGAAATAGGGATGGAAAGGGTTATGACCCGTTTGTCCCTATCAACCTCTGACGCAGCTTAGAGTAAAAAAAGAAAAGAAAAAAGACATGTTTTGTTGCTTCCACCCTTGCTGGGATCACAGATAAATCGATAAACTTTTTAGGGGAAACTTCATTTTTTAGATGACATTGGTTTTCCTTTTTTCTGGTGGGTCTGTGTATGTGTGTTAAGTTTCCGGCGTCGACGGCATCTTAATCGCTCCGATATAGAGCGTCTGCTTTTGTCCGACGCTCTACCGTTCTGTTCTGTGCTGTACCACCCGCGCGGTAGTTGCTTATGTGGGATGCGCGCTGCGCCTTCCCCGGTGGTACCATTAAACTGGCACGTGGCTAGGGTACCCAAACGAAAAAATTTATCCCCCATCACCAACTCATCGGGTTTGGGCTAGCTTGCTCCGAGTTCAGCCAAGTGAACGAAACATCCCTTGTTTAGGGGTGTGCTGTACTGCACTGGACCAATTTTACCCTCAGCAATGACAACGACAAGCGGTCGACTTGGGTCCGCTTGGATTGCGTCCCAAAGTTTTGAGCATGGAGGACACGTTGTCTAGTGCTCCACGTGCAGGGTGATAAGGGGATTAACGGTAAAAAGGGAAAGTTTATTGTACAGTACAGTACGATATTTTAGTCTAAACTAATCGTATTTCCCCCTCATAGCCGAGACTTATAGCGTTACCTCGGCCTGCCTTTCAACGATTTGAGTGCAATGAAGCAACATTGAATAAGGCATGTATTCATTATTGTGTCATTGCTTGGTCAGCCGGGACTTGTGTCATTACCTCAGCTTATCTTAACTCATTTTTGTGCAATGCGGAACAGTGAATCATCGCGTGTATTCATTATTGTGTCATTGCCTTTTCAATTCGGGTTACCGAACCAAGTGCTAATCCTTAACCGGTGCTGGCAGCGTTAGTCCGGCTTCCAATGCCGATGCTTAACCGGGGCTCGTATACCTTTATTAGTCCGGCTTCATTTCTACCGCGATCCGTTCCTTTCCTTTGGAAGGCGGGATAGAGGAACACTGCATCGGACAGTTGGATGCAACGACGCAACAGGGAATAATAGATTGTATGCATTATTGTGTCATCGTCTTTCATATCCGGATTACGGAACCGAGTGCTGATTGTTAACCGGGGCTCGTATAGTCTTTGTCCGGATTCGTCTTTACTACGCTCGGTATACCTTTCGTTTTGAACGGGATAGGGGAACACTGTAAAGACAGTCGCAAGGTGCTGAATCTTTTAATGGGGGGGGGGGGGTTGAAAGCATGATGGGTCAAGCGTGATCTTAACCCTGTGCGCACGAGGGAAAACTGAACTAGTAACTAGTATGTGAAGTAATGCCACCCATGCCACACTGAAAGAGAAGGTCAGCACGTAACGTTATCGGCCGGAGAATAAGATCACCAGCACTTTTCGATCCGTTAGAAGAGATAGAGGCGCTGTACGGGTTGTTCCCCGCAAAGCTTTTCACCCTAACTCCGATCCGAGTGATACAGCATGAAAAATATTTAATCATAAATGCTGTATGAAGGACGTAGACACAAGGACGACGGTTCCATAATGTTTCAAGGGACCCATAACATTTCGAGTTCAAAGAGTCTCTGCCCATCAGTTAAGCGCCAACGAGATTAAAAGATGCTTAAGCCGTATGAAAAATCAGGGCAGAAGGACAACGATCCCGACTTAATGACGACGGACCCCGACAGAAGGATTACAATAATTGCTAGCACTACAGACATGGCGTTTGGAAGGAAATTTCTGGATGAACTGTCTCCAGGTAAGTTGGTAAGACACAACAGTCCGTCTTCCTTTAGTCGGGGTTCGTACTCGTTAAGTCGGGTTCCGTAGTCCTTGTGTCGCGTTGCCCTGCCCGACTGTGAAATTGGAACAAAAACAAAGTCATTTTTCTCTCCGTCATAACTGAGCAAGCAAAATGAAAATTCTGCCCCTCCACCCCCTTTTTGTTAACGATGGAGATTTCTTACCCTACTAACCCCTTTACAGAGGAAGTTCTTGTTATTCTTTGCACTCAACTTGAACCGCGAGACAGACATTTTGTTTTTTCTTTTCGATTTGGAAGTTTTAAAAGCTCACCAGGGAAAAAGGAAAGAATTTCTGTGGAAGTTTTACTGGAAAGACAAACAGGCAGAAGGCAAACCAAACCCCCGGGAGCTGGGAGTTGGGATGGGGTGGGGTAGTTCCCCACTTATGCATGTTAATGCTGACTGCACTCATATGCATTGGATATCATCACACATGAAAAGAGAGAGCGCCGGATTCTTTTGCCCCCAGCTTAAAGACGATACACAGCTTCCTCTCCCCTTCATTTCTCTTTTTTCCCTTAACGCTATAACGTACAGAAAATCTAATTATGGAAATGATCATCCTTCCCGTGCGTTGAAGTGCAATGGGACTTACAAAGAAGAAAAAAAGAAAAAAAGCAGAAAACCTGCATAAATTAGTCCCCGTGTAACTCCCGTATCCACTTCTGGGACGTCACCAGAGAAAGAATTCTCAGTTCCATCCATCTACTCTAGAAAAATTCCCTCTTCTACGCACTTATGGGGTGTGCAATGTGAACCCGAGCCGCGGACCCAACGACATTCTATCGCTTCATTGTTGAGAAAGAAGGGGGGGGGGGGGGGAACCGGAGACGGCGCATCGCGGCAAATATACAGCCGAGCCATCCATCCTTAAAGGGGCTACGAAGATGAAAGGCCGTTGGGGGGGGAAAAGGATTTTTTTCTTTGTGTTAATACCTCGGTGCTTTTTTGTGACTTCCATCACATGATGACTTCCTTTTGTTTCATTTGCGGGGGCAGTCAGGAGTCCTATATAGTTAGGGAGTACCGAGAAAGGAAGAGGGTCGCCTAACTTCACCATCCCCACCTCCCACCGTTCGACTCGACGTCAACGAGAGCAATAGGATTAGCTCAGCAAAGTCCCGCGTAATTCCTAACTGCAACACGGAAAGATCGACTTGATGGCTGCAGTGTAGTGTTCTTACAACGTATATATCCAGCAGCGTTCGTGCGAAACAGCCAAAATCTTGGGCTAACTGACTGACTAACTAACTAAGCGCTTGTCATTGCCCACACCCCCCGACAGCCCGACTGATTGCTTCTGCGTTTCGTTACCGTTGGACTACTCTTGCTTTAACTTCAGTACTATACACGGAAAGGGGAGGTGGGTCAATGAAGTCTACATGACGATGGAAACGTCAATTGTCAAACGAGAAATGGATAGAGAGAGAAATAGAGGCAGATTGGGGACCTATAACAACCACATTAGCCCCATACACCCCAAAATCAACAAGCCCAATATCCACACAGGAATATTACTTCCATCTATATTTATTATACTTCATTGCGGAAGCATAAGGGGTCCATGAGGTTGATGATTCGGGGAACACATCGGGTCGAATCAACTGGGGTATTGAGCGAACGTTTTCAGACCGCTTCGGGAGCGTAAGGGTTACGGATGAGGTTAAGGGTTGAAGGACATTTTCTTAAAGGGTGTTGGGTGGATTTCCTGTTCATTTGCATACCCTTTTGGGGCAACGCATCCACCTTTGGCTTGCCTTTGAATTTGGCGCGGCACTGAGGGTGACATAGGGAAGAGAAGGGTTCTTTAAACTTGGCAGTCGGGTGCGGGTGGAGATGAGGATGAATCATGACTTATTCTGTCACTCCCACGTGACACATATGCCCCACCCTTGCAGATTACACGTCAGGAAATAAAAAATAATGAAGGGAATAAAAATAATAATTGTTACAGGCCAAACGAAAACTGTCCTATACAAAAGAACAAGCAAGCGGATTCAGCTTAATGAGCTATTCTTTCATTTTTACTTATTTTTTGTGTGCGTCTGGTTTTAGGGTGGGACTCCTTTTCTGTTGATTCCGCGCTCTATACTTAAGCGGCCAAAGACAAGACAGTGTTTTCCCAAGCTTTCTTGGCTTGTTTTTCTTCATTTGAGAAGAGAAAGTCAGTCAAGAAAAGCGTAAAAAGCCGTATCGAACCGTCGCTTCTTCCTCCTCCTCTTCTTCTTATCCAGGCAAATAAGTACATCGCTCGAGCTAGCCATTTATTATATCTGCCGCCGCTGCGCGGTTAAGGCAACCGGCCAACGAACGAAGAAAGTCGGGCAGCATTCAACTCGCTAACCATGTATTCTATCCGCCGCCGCTACGCGGTTCCAGCAAGCGTCCAAAGAACGAAGAAAGTCGGGAAGGATTCAACTCAAGGGACGGGGACTGGGACAGAGAGCGAGGAATAAATAAATAAAAGGAAAAACACGGGAGCCAGTCAAACAAATATGGCTGATGAGAACGAAATTGCGACTTCGTGCATTTGCTTGTACTTGTACCCCAAAATGTACATAATTTGAGGGTATCCGGCAACGTGGGAAATGAAAGCAGTGCCATTTTAATTTGGTTTAACCAAACACTATTTTAACCCCCGGAAGGGGTGACGTTGCTTGGTTGGTTGGCTCTACAAATGGTAAACATTCTCATCCCTCATTACAAAGTCCATCATTAGCTAGAGTATTGTTGGTTCAGCTAAAGAAAACTTTAACCGACGAAGAGTCTGAAAGCCTTCCCCGAGGGCATACCGTGCGTCTTCCCTTTTTCCCTTCGCAAAACACTTTCCCGGCTGGGGTTGGGAAACGAGAAAGAGAACGTAGTGAAGCATCTTGCGTATAGGCTTAGCGAACTTTGGGTTGGGAGCAGCAGCAGCACATAAAGGAAAACGCCAAGTATTCCCTCTCATTTCCGTCGAGAATATTTCCTTCCCCTTCCAAATAGCAATTGTATAAAGTCTATGATACATTCTTTAAAGAAGTTCTTAAATTACATTCGTAAACTTATAGCAGTAAAGTGGATTGTAAGTAAAAATAAAATAAAAACACCTTTAATGCATTTTTGAATTTTGATGGACTTCTGTTCGTTATTAATATTATTTTTTATTTAAGCACAGAAAATAAGGTTCCATCAGTCAAAAAAATTACATATTAACTACTGAGGAATACACAGGAATTCCGAGGAACTTAATATTTTAACTTTGTTACATTTTTATTGTACTAAATTATTAAAATTAACATGAAATAAATGGAAATTTGGAAATTCTGCGACAAGGAAATTAAAACTTTGGAGGAATGAAGATTATCAAGTTATTTTAAATAGCGTGGGCTGAAAAGAAATAGTAGCTTAATACATTAGTTAAATTGCGCACCTTAGAGATGAAGCATTAGCATATTGGAATCGCTAAACACAGCTTCTGCAGCTCGTAGTCGCTATACCCGGAAGGAAAAGTATTGTCCGTTGTTTACGGCAAGAGTACTAGAGAAAGAGCCAAATGAAAGGACACGTAGGAAGCTGGTTCTGCCAGGCCGGGCTTGTAGCGGTAATCTGGGTTGCCCACTCTTCCGCAAGTCACTCAAGAATGAAAATTTTGAGATGCTATTAATGAAATACAGTACACGAAATTCCTTTAAAACCTCTGCAAAAAGCATGGTTTCTTGCGCTATTGAAGTACTAGACTGAAATAAAAATGTGTTTTTTGTCTCGTTTTAATACGCACCAAAAACAGAACGAAGAAATCAATGAATGTAATAACAATAATAAGCCTTGACTTGGAGACTGCGAAGCGGCTGGAGTAATATGATGGAGCAAGGCTAACAAATCCGGCAGGGATTTCTCTCTCTCTCTATTTCATTGTTGGGCCATTTTACGAGCGCAAACCGGAGTAGCCTAACGCTACAAGTCCGTTTCCTGCGTTATTACCTTTATTGTCCCTTATAGACACTTTACTGTCCACATATCCTTATTATACAACATTCTTAATTTTACTCCAAGTATATGAAGTGAGCAACTATAGTATACTAGGAGTATAGTAGGAACTATACTATAGTAGGAACTTGTCGTCAACCTTAAAAAAAGTAGAAAAACTTCACAAAAACTGTGTGACATTTTAGAGCGTAAGTAATAGGCTTTTAAAAGGAGCAGGGTGTGTGCTCCATGAATTAACTTTTAATTATAAATTTCCCCTTTAGCGCCAACAAATTGCACCGCATCTGACGGTTACGAACTCAGGACCTAAAATACCCGATAGTTCCCCCAAAACGACAGTACTTTCCCCAAGGAAAGCTAGATCCACCTTCTAAATCCATTGCCTCAAGCCTTTTTCATTTGACTGAAATGTGACTTATTGACTGGAATACATGCCTTATACGACTCGCCTTTTCTACCTAAACTTGTGTAACTTTTAAGCCCAAAAATTATATACGCCGAAGTAATTGAGCTCATTTCCCTTTGTCTCAAAGCGCAATTTGGACCCGCCAAAAGAATGTGCATAGCAATCGTCTTTTAAAAGCCAAGTTAATTGACTAGTCGTAGGGATATGGCGTGACCATGTGTCGCCTTCTAATCCTCGCTTCCTCATAAAACGAACGTTTCTTTGCCTGTTTTTATGGTATGCCAAGTAGCTTTTAAGGAGGCGTGGGGGAATGGGTTTTGTGAAATCCAGGCCCTTCGTGTAGGACACAACACGTTGTCATTAATCTAACCTCCCCCTATATCCCTCCAAGAAAATAAGATTATACATCATATTATGACCTAATAGGAGTCTGGCGTGGCTGGAGGAAGAGACGTGAAGGAGCAAGGGGCTCATGAGGGAATCATACACACACATAAAGAGAGAGACAGAGCGGCGAGTAAGGGAGATAGAGAGCGAGCGACAGAGAAGTGGGTGAGGACAGCGAGACCAGAAAATCGATAGGGCTGTGAATAATTACCAGCTACATATATATATATATATATATATTTTACTTTTTTGTGCGTTTGTGGAGAGGAAATGTCTTCCTCCTTTGCAACTTGGGAAAGGTTAAGCTTTTGACTGTTTTCGTGTGTTCCGGGTTTCTTAAGCTTGTGGTGTTGTTTTGCTAGCCTGCTAGGCGTATAATACAAATATAAGGTATAAAGTCTTGTGTGCGCGCCATATTCCTTTTCCGCATAAATGCGTCGGGTATGTGGGGTCTCGCCCCTTTTTACTTTAATCAATAAAGGGAAGGAGAGCAGGATAAGGCATATCCACAAGAGGCAAAGAGTTGACCTGTGGATGGGAGGAAATGGAAAGAAATATAAAGCGATCAGAAGACTTTTACGTGAGGTTTCGTCACTTTGCCAAAAAGGGGAAGGGTTAATTGCGGAGGTGTCAATTGCCGAAAGGAGATCATAAGAGATATATACGTGGAGCTATGCCTAGATTCTTTTATAAAGCTAGAGTCCCTTTCTTTTAAAGTACGGAAGAGGAGTCTATCGGGTATTGTAGAGATCGTGGAGAAGAATGGAGAACGTTTCGGACGAGATTTTCTTTTGATTCAGTGAAGTGTTGGCTTTAAAGTGAGTTATGGAGGTGAGAGAAAGTTATTTTATCTAAAAAGGAAGGGCAATATTGTTATTTATTTTTGTTATTATTTATTGTGTATTAAGAACAAGAATATTTTTTAAAAAAGCGCCAAAATTCAGGAGTGGCATATTTTGGAAGAGGAACGGAGGAGGCTGGAATCGTATTACGAAGGCTTGAGCGCCCAGAAGAGCCAAATCAAGGGCAGATTGGAGGATTTGATTATCGCCATGCAAAACCCACCCCCTGAATTTGACACAGGCAACAGGCAGGAGTGGGTTATGAAACATGTGCAAATCACGCAGGCCTTGCACGCCCAGGTGGGGTTATTTTTTTTATTATTTTTTTTTTAAAGAAAGCTGGTATTGCTTCTGCAGTCTATTCTTCAACTGAAGTATTCGCATGCGAATATTGCCAATATTGTTTATATGTCAAACATGAAAATATTAGTTATTCTGCATTCTCTTTAAATAGGATACAAACTCGATCACAAAAAACTGACTTTTTCTTCGCGCCATCGCCCGATCGCCGTCCGGCCGTGCCGAGACCCGCGCCGGGAGCATGTGGGCAAGCTTCGGTTCGGCTTTGCAGTCTGGCAATGGACCGCACGAAGCGGTTCCCACTACGCGAGTAACGCTCGCTGCACGGCGTTCAGCGGAGCCCGCAAGTCGCAGCGCGAAGAAAAAGTCCTTTTTTGTGATTGAGTTTGCAAGTTAACCAAAGCACACATAGACTTGTTTAAGCATTCTAAATAAAGATAATAGTGCCGTCCCTATGAATAGAAGGTCCTATTTTGAATGCGCTAATAGGTAAAGGCGCTAGGTCTCCGGCCAACTGTCCTATATTTTTGGAGGTTTGATAAAATTTGATAAAAAGACTCATAAATTTAGAAACAATATTGTTTACTCCTTTTTATAAGACAGTTGTTTTTTGGTGGCTATTGCTCTTTAAGAAAAGTTAATTTACTAAATTCAAGACCAACTGCAAAAAATATCTAAATAAAAATAAGAAATTCTTTTTACATATATATTTTTAAAAATTTCGATAGAATTGAAACTACATTACAAAAAAATCATAATTTTTTATAATATTACAACGATAAAATCGTCCCTTTTACAACGCACAAATGGTGAAAATCCTAACGTCATATTTGATAGTACTGTATATACCTTTTCAAGCGCGAAAAAAAAAAGTGAAAGAAATTTACTTTAATTGGCTGAACCCTTGACGTCGCATCAGAGTATTCCATACAGCGACAAAGCTAACCCGTTTTTTACACGACAAAAAGATTGTCTCATTATTGAAAGAAAGTTAACTTTCTCTTTACAAAACTTGTAGTCACTTCTTGTTTTTTTAGTTAAAAACAGAAAACAATAATTAGAATAAAAGGCGAGATAAAGACTTGATATAACAGACACTATATCTCCATAATTCCCGTCAGTCTAGACATTTTTCAGAGTAATTATAATCCTATTGAGCTTTTCTCTCTTTTTTGCTCATTTTGTTTTGAAATAGGCTGAGGCCCTAGCCATGGAGCAAGAAGAGGTTTCGCGTCGCATTGCGGACATTCAACGTGAAATAGGAGCAGCGTTGCCTTCCTTTTAGTCCCGTTTTTGGGTTTCGTCGTTTCCTTAACGAAAACCCAACTTCCAATTCATCACACACTAAAAGTCCATTCGTGAATTCTTACGTTTGTCGACAAAGATCTGTTTCAAACAGCTCAAAATCTTTGACGAATACATACAAAATTTATCAAATTAAAAAAAGATCGGAAAAATCAGTCTTTTTATCTCTAAACCAAATCGGCACTGCACTGGAAAAAAAGCGTGAGAAAAATCTCTGGCACCTGACGAAATATTGGGGAAAACGACTTGGGTTTGGTGTAAGACTTGGAAAGACTTGGGTTTGGTGTATTGTATTGTTAATTTATTTTCATGCGAAAGTTTCGGGGTACCTCGTAAATTTCAATTAAGCCTTTCCCCCCACCCCCCACGTCAGATTTTGAAAAGAGGTAGTCTTGAAACTCACCTTTTTGCTCGCGACAGTTGCCAAAATTGTGCTGTGGCTTCTATTCTGTTCTGCGGTATATAGATCGTACATAAATATTCCTTTGAGGGTCCTTAAGTATATGCTTGTCAAAAGTTGCCCCCAGTACCGAAATTTTGGGGAAATACCTTTTTGTGAACCAAAAGAAGGGGCTTTTCCAACTCCCTGACCTGCTTTACAAGGTTTGAAATCAAAAGAATTTCCATGATTGACGAGCATACCTCCCACGACTCTTCTTTTTCCTTGAAGGCGCTCCCCCCCCCCCCAAAAGAGGCAAAATTCTTTCCGAGATAGACACAGAAGGCGTAAAGAAACGGCAAGAAATATGTAATTGGGGTTAACCAGAATGTTACAGACCTGGCTGATTGAAGTAAAATCAATTGGTTCTTAAATTTAGAAAAAAAAATCAGAAAAACAACGACGAAAAATGGTTTAACCGGAGAGCGACTCGTACTCTTCATTAGGTGCAAAAACTTCCATCTTTTTGGAATAATAATCGTTGAAATTCAACCTGATGAAAAATTAGAAAAAATACAAATGAAAAATTATGAAAAACGAAAAAGAAAGACAATAAGAATGGAAAATTAAATGAAATTAAAAGTAACAATACTTTACCGGTGCAAGAGGGTGCTCATTTTGGCGTAAGGGTTTTCACTCAAGGAAGCGATACGGCGAAGCAAATCACCCACTAAGGTCGTGAACTCCAGATCCAGACGAGCAATACGATCCTCCAGACTCATTTCGTTCTCTTGATCATGCTAGAGGAACGTAAAGAGAAAAAAGTGCATCAAAACTTGAGTAGAATTTGCACAAAATTATTGAATGTCTAATAAAAAAAAGTAGCGTGACTTACATACAACTCGCGTTTGGGATTCCCCGTAATTTTCTAGAAAAAATAAAATAAAATTATTCCACAATTCTAAAAAAAATGACATTATTTATAATTTATATTAATAATTGACGGTATTTATATTAATAATTTGAGACGATACGGTCGATTTCCTTTGTTTTAGTACCGAAGACTAGATCTTAGTGACATTTTAAGACTTTTTTTTTTACTTTTAAAAATGACAAATTATGCTAAATAATGTTGAAATGAATTGAAAAATATTACAAGATATTATAAATCCCTAAAAAAAGTACGAGAAAAATAAAAAATAACGAATATTAACTTATTATCACGATAGTTTTTATTAACCAGTTTTTTTTAAAGCAGGCGTAGGCTGGAAAGCCTGTTTCCAACCTATTTATTTGTCAATCGTTGGAAGATATTATACTATAAAAACAAAACAAAACTTAACACGGTTTGGAGGATAGGATTTGGGGGGGGGGGGGGGGGTAGGGAGATGGGTGTAGAAAAGGTTTTCTATGAAAACTAGGTTTTTTGCATATCTGTCAGCACGAATTCCCGTAGTGAAAACTAGACCTTATTGACAGTTTGCGACGGAAAAAAAAATGCTTTAAAAATTACGAAATGTGCTAAAGAACATTGGTATGAAATACGAAAAATATTACAAAATAAGAAATACTTATGCTCACCCTGAACATCCGTCAACTAAACGTATCCCTCTCAGAAAAACCGATTTGCACAAACAAACTGCCCCACGCTATGGTAGCCCAGATCATCAGAACACAAGCTAGAACACAACACTACCCCACTCTACAACATCTCCAGAAAATTGGAAAAGCCGAGTCTTCCTGCTGCCCTTGCTCAGACCATAAAACGCAAAGCCTAGGGAACATTTTCATACATTGTCGATGGCTTAATAAAGCACGTGCTATACTAATTAGATCACTGTGTAAA
>RJJA01000561.1:0-26764 GCA_003724045.1 Lepidurus arcticus | reverse complement strand
ACGGGGCAATATATAGGGAACATAGAAGAAAAGGGGGAATACTGACCACAGGTCAGAACAATGGCCTGGGTCAGTACAAGTTCTACGAAACACAAAAGGTCAAAGCAATTATATACACAAGTGTCACATTTTCGTCATGACAAGGAAATCAAGAAAACAAGCAGGGGAATACACACAATAGTGAGTTTCCTCTTTTGGTTCAAGTTCACTGAAAAGTGAGTTCCTTGTATGTAATACACTTACATACAAAAAACGGGTATAGGAAATCCTCATCGGTCCCAGCCTTACTCATTGGATTAATTAAAACCTGCTCCTGTAATAACCGATCAGAAACTGAGAAAGCAAAATCTTTCTCTGAGATGGAGGCATTTTCTGTGCCCTACAGCTTAGCGTAAAAATGGATATCACACAAGTTTGGGCTTGGTTTTAGTCAGCAGGCTTATAAAACATTTCGAAATGGTCAAGCTTTAATTAATCCCACGGGTAAGGATTAAACCACTTATACTGTGTTTTTCGATGATTATATAGCAACATGGCATTTTGAACCCGGTCTTGATTTATATAACCTAGAGCAACACCTACGCTTCTATATCGACTCCAGAAATTGTACGAGCAGCGAAAGGGTGAGAATGGACTGAACATCTCAAAATACCAAACGAAAGCCAAAAGCGATATCTTCGAATGCTATAAATTGAGTAAAGCGATATAACAAAAAACATGTGGGTCTAAAGATGAGCGCTTGATAAGCCGGGTGGCAACCTTGAGTAATGACCACTTTAAACAAAAATAGTATTGTTTAGTTCGTAATTTCTAAGTGCTTACACCGTTATACGTCTAAAACATGCAAATTGGATTATCCCTTACGTTGGTATTTCCCTCCCATTCTCAGGCCAACATAGGGAGGAAGTTCCTTAGCATAGGCTAACATTTTCCCTTTACCGCAAGCTTTACCCTAATTATTGTGTGCAGACCTCTAGTGCGAGAAATTAGTCATAGGTGTATATTTGGTTACAGCATTCTCAGGATATAGGGGTCTACGCCAGCGACATCTTTTGACGGAAAAGGGTCAACTACTTGGCCCTTACCGGTGTACCGCGGTGTACTGCAAGTAGTCGATTAGTTTTTGTCAAAAGATGGGACTAATGTCATACTATTTCTCATTGGAAGTTTACTTCTAGCAACACGTGAACACTTTTTTATAATTTCTTAGACAATAATTTTGATGGAAGTAGTATTTTTTGCAATGATAATGCAAATCACCCGTATAAGGAAAAAGTGGGCCCTGATTTCTCAGGCTATTTTGTAGAAATCATGTGAGGTCTTTATCATCTAGTAAGCAACAATCACATGAGGAATGGACAGATTTTCCCAGTTATTATTTAATGTTTATATCATTTAATTTCTCAATCGTATAATTGGGATATATCCCAGGAAGGTTGCAATTGTGTATCAGCAACAAACAGGAAGATTCAGCTTGTACGTGTATGATTTCTCAATGGAACATTCTGAGACTTTGACCTAACGTTTCCGAAGAATTGAAATGAGATCACAGGTCTTTCCTCATTTCTCGTATATACTACAACTGTCCGCTGTTGTATTGGAAAATTTACCTGCAAATCCTTTTATCTCAATTAAAACCATATATAGAAATTTTCTTTCCGGAAGACTCCAGCTCTCTAGATTACATTTAGTAAATATTTTTTTCCGGCAATGACGTGAAAACCAAAAAAAAATCAGGGTAGGAATTGAATCAATTATTAATAGCCCCCTAGAAAGATGTCGGTATTGCATGCCTACGTCAGTATTAATTACAACAACAAAATATCAGAGAAAAAGTCAAACTCAGTTTTTTATTACATTTTCGTAAAAACAAAAAGAGGGGAATCATGCTACCATCTTTCAGAATACAACAGCAAACGCCAATCTAAAAGTTGCTAGGTTTCACTACAAATGTTCCCTTGATAAGTTGCTGTGTGAGAGGCAAACGCAAATTTGTGTCTGTCCCATTTCTCTCTATTTCCACCACCAGCTTGTATGTTACTCATTTGCTCTTCACTATACAACGTTTCGTTTCGTTTTCTCTTTCCCATCCGTTTCATCGTTATAGTTAGTGACAATACTACAATAACACCACATGGTTACAAATGCAGTTTCCCCCCAAATAGTTATATACATGGAAAGAGTCGTGGCAAAACAACATTAACAGAGAACAAACCAGAACGAAAATCTGTCATAATTTATACCAGTAATTACCCCGTCATCTAGCTATTTTTTCGCAGAACTTCCCCATAAGATCTTTCTATTGTGTGTTGTCTGTTTCTTTTCTAAAAAAAAAATCTCGCATTCGTTCACTTTTCTTCATCTTCTGATCTTCTAAATCTGTTACATTTTGTTTCTTGTGCTTCCTATTGTCTGGTGATCGTTGCCGGGTATTTTTCGTATTTCTTTCCTCACCTTCTTTAGCTTTCTTATGTGCTTATGTTGCAACTATTATGGTTTAGAAGAAGAAAAACTAGTCCCTTAGGGTAACGGGGGGCAACGGCAGACGCAGCATGAGGGGAAAAGGAACCAGTCCATGAAAATTCCTTTGCAGTCATTATCGGGATCGTACGCCAGCAAGCGATGCCATTTGTACTTTTGTTCGCAGGAACACTCTCCGAAGCAACGCTTGGTGGAAGTTTTCCTATAAGGAAGAAAAAATAGCGAATTAATTGGTAAAGTTTTATTTTTTTCGTTGTTATTATTATTTTATTTTTTCTAAAGAAGGGACTTAAATTCGTACTGGCAAACTTCTTGGTGAATAGCTTGCTCGAAATGCTGCGTGTTAACAATGGCGCGAATTTTACCGGCACTGTTGGCGGCCCAGTAGGGAGTCACAACTTCCACGGTTGACTCACAGGCATCCACCCTGTTTAGAGAGAGTAAAGGTAACGAAATAATCAAACATAAGTCATTGTTTATGTAAAAGAAGCTTTTTGGCTGTACAGGGAGATTTCGCTTGCGTTAGTTTATGTCATCTGGACGTTTTCTGTAAGAGTAAATTGAGTGAACGTAACCTGTTTACGCTATTCGCAAGTTAAAGCAAATGGACCATACTTAAAAGACGTAAGAAATGAATGCCTAATAACGTAAAATACTATAAATAAAATTGCAATACTTTTATTACAACTATTAGTACCGATAATTCTGATAATAATAGTACAGCACAATGACAAGGTGGCAAAGTGCATTAATGCTAGTAATATTTATAATGCAGTAATTTATAATGCAGCAATTTATAATAGTAATATTTATAATTTATAATGCAATATTTATAATTTATAATGCAATATTTATAATTTATAATGCAATATTTATAATTTATAATGCTGATAATGCAAAATGATAATTATTTTCCCCATTTAAGGGACTTTTTGTGCGTTTTGTATAGATCAATTGGAATAGGAATTAATCGTCACAAATAGCCTACTGCGTTTCAAATTCAGCAATAGAGATTTGCAGAGAGGAAGGGTGTGCAGCACCCATCCTCCTATAGATATATAGTTAATTGTTGACATTCCCTAGCTAAGATTTGTAGTTTAAGGCAAGTTTAGGGCTCTCGTATGTCTTAGCTTATTGATGCGAAATCGTCACAGATGGCACTGAAGTTTGTTTTGCGAAAACATTGCATAGTAAATTAAGAAAGAAAAACAAATAGATAGCAAATTGCCGGCAAAAGATTCTAAGCTTGTTTTGCTTCTGAAAAGTAAAAATTGTCACACAGTTTTCTGTTGAAGAACAAAGTCTCAGATCAAGTCGTCGAACATTCGGAACAAGATTTCTCCAAAACGGCTTTTCAGATTGGAAAGCAATTCTACAAAAAAATTTGCCTTTTTTAGCAGCTAGTGCATAACCAAAGGACATAAGTTTTTGGCAACGTATTTCACATAGTTGCAAACTTCATTTGCATGTTATTAAAGGGGGAGTAAGGTGCAAAAAAAAAATTACAGAGGAGACCAAATGAAATGTTCTGGCGGAAGAACCCCTATGTCAGTTATGCATATTAATCGAGAAATTAATTATTTAGTTGTTTAAGCTCCGCCCCTTTCCTCCAAAATTCAAAATTTCCTATGCTTATAACATTGCGAGATAGCTGGCCCTCTAGGCCTAGCGCCTTTATCTATGAGCGCATTCAAAATTGGACCTTCGTTGTTTCGTAGGGATAACATCATTCTCTTTCGTTTGAATGCTCGAACAAGTCCGTAGGGGCTTTGGCTAACTTATAATCTCGATTTTTTTTCTTCGCGCCGCGACTTGCGGGCTCCACTGAACGCCATGCAACACCCGCATAGTCGGAGGAACAGCCGCATGCGGTCCCATTGCCAGGGGATGGGCTCTCGACTGCGAAGCCGACCCAAGCCTTGCCCAAAGGGCTCTCAGGTGCGGGTTTCGGCCCGGCAGGACGGCAGGCAACGGCGATCGCGCGATGGCGCGAAGAAATTGTAATTTTTGTGACTGAGCTTGTAAATTAACCAAAGCACCCAAAGACCCGCTTGAGCATGCAAAAGAAAGATACTGGTGGCAACCCTATGAATCGAAGGTCCGATTTTGAATGCACTTGTAGGTAAAGGCGCTAGACTTCCGGTCAGCTGTCCCCAATGTTATAAGCATAGGGAAATCTGAAATTTGGAGGAAAGGCGCGGGGCTTAAACCGATAAATAATTAATTACTCGGTTAATATGCATAATTTACATAGGGGTTCTTCAGCCAGAGGTTATTCAGACTTGGTCTCCTCTATAGCACACTTTTTTTTATTATTTTGCACATTACGCCCACTTTATTTTATTACTCATTGGAAAAAATGTGGATTGATTGTGCACTAGCTGTTAGCATGCTCAAGCTTAATGTCAAATATTTTTTTTTATGAAATGTGCTGGTTTTAATGAAAATTTGATCCGAAATTCCCAATGCTAACTGCCTACCGAGCTAAGGTATTCGGGAACCTTGAATTTCTCTTTCTTGTTACACCTAAGCTACCACGAATGGTGCGCATTATTTTGCATGGGTGTACGCGCATTACTTCTCGCATTACTTCTCGCTACGCGCACAATTGTTCTGTTATTTCCTATTTTTACGTTATTCGGTATCTTATTGTTGGGTGATATCGAAGGAAAAAGTATTTGGTGTCATAGAGTAGCCTACGTTAACACTGAAAAATAGCCCTAAGCGAAAACAGAACAATAAGATAATGCTAATTCCTTTGTTGCCCAGACCTTTGGTTTAGAAAGCCTTTGCGAAACCTCTGTTCGCAAAAAGGCTTTCAGCAATGCGGTAGCTTAGTTCTTTCTCTTTTAATCCTTTAATTATATTTCCCCACGTAAGTATAACCGAGTGTTGCAGTGCAGAATGCGCAATTCTGCGGTTGTCAAACCAACACCTCTCGATACTTGACAGCGTCATAAACTCAGTCAAATAATATTTTTCTTGTTTCTGTAAATTGGAAATATTGAAAGTGGTACCACAAAGCGAGAGTATGATACCAAAAGGGTTTGCAAAAAGTGAAAACGAAAAATACATTGAGTACTTTACTTGTTAGAAGTCCCTTGGTTGTTGTTCCGCGTACTTTGTCTCCGCGTTCGGTTGTGTTGAGGTAGGATTGTTCCTACGAAGCTATTGCCTTCCTCGACGAAAATATCAGGATCAACTTTAAAGTCTGGCAGTGACCAGTCTTCTTTTTCCAAATCGGCCTGTCGCTTGTTGACTGAACGACGGCCTTGCTCGGTGCTGCTGGTACTTCCGCTAGCAGTGTTGCTGGTACTGCTGCTTGCCATATCCAGCGAGGTTTGAAACTCGCCGTACATACGTCGAATCAAGGCCTTGTTTTCGTCAATGAATCTGGCGATGCTGTCACTGCAAATGAAAGACAAAAGAAATATCGATTGATAAGTGACGAGTCAGCAGCATTTCGACTTCATCCCCTCCATTGTGTTCAAATTTTTCATTCCTCCAGTTAATATAAAGAGAGACAAAAGCTGGATGACGAAGTCATTCGTTAGCTCAGCGCGTCCTCATTATAACTTGAAGGAAGTAGACAAAAAAATTGCCGGTCGAGTACCTTTCCGGGTAAACAAATGAAACCGATCCATAAGACAGGCAAGAGATGAAAGGAAAAAGAGATGAAAGATAATTGAAATGGTGGTAGGTTTGAGGCTTTCTCTTAAGAAACTTTAGTTATTAACTTTAGCTAGCGAAAGTCGTTTCTGAAACTTAACTTTCAATGTTTTTTATTCAACTTTTGTAGACAGAAGAAACTTGTAAGAAAATTGAATATTTTGCTGCATTGTGATCTGAGATGGATTGATTGCTGTAAGTCGAAACGGCGAAGGCGATTAGAGAATGGGGACTGTAAGGTTTAGAACTGGTTTGTGGAAAATGGATAGTGTAAGGAAGTGGAAGTTTTTGGTGATCAACTTGAGTGGCTGATCAGGGCAATACGTTTTATTAGGCCATGACAAGTCTATATATCCTTGGAATGCTCATTAAAAGGCGAAGCGTATCGCTTCCGAGAGTTATGAACACCATTGTGTGTTAGCACGTTAACTCGTTTTCGCTTTTTGGGTCTGCTAGACGGTTCTTATAAGGGGTATGTGGGTCAAGGTGTGATGTTATAGCGCGTCCAGGTGTTAGTCCTAATGGGTTGTTCTTGGAAAACAAAAGGGTTGAGGAGTCTTTCCGCAAACGCCCCTCAGCAGTGGCCTTTTCTTCTGTTTATACTCGCAAACAAATAGCATACATAAGGTTTTTTAATCGAAATAAACGTTTATTTTATGCTGATATGTGGGGAGCGAACAGGGCTCATTTTTGGGCGATTTTGGTCACACAGACAGAGCGCTTTATTTAGACGACGACATATCGCTCTACAATAGAGCGAGTACGAGCAATTATCGCTTGCCACTTCTATCGATGTAGTCTTTCTTATTATTTTTTTCTAGAATAATCCCCGATATCTAAGGTTCGCATACCTTCAGAATAACTTACATAGTACGTATACTAGTCAAGTAACGGAGTGCAATTATGTAACCTAATAATTAATTCATTTAACCTAATATTAATTAAGTATCTAAACAATGGGACAAATGCTTTTTAAAATGTAACTTAAGGCTTAATTACATTTATGTTGATGCCGTGACTTACCCGTTAGTTAAAGGGCAATAGCCTCCAGACAAAGCGTATTGATATTTGATGGATTTTTATTGTACACATTATTCTAAGAATGGGAAAATTTGTTTCAAGTTTTTCTGACTAGCCGTTCCCGAGTTATTGACTTGCGAAGTTTTGGCAATTTTCCCGCCGCTAAAACCGTGACGTCAATAACGGGAATAGCGCTAGAGGTGTGGCTTACGGGCGCTTCGTATACACTGGCTTTGTTTAGGCTTCCTCTGTGCTGTGTGATTTTTAGTGGAAAAATGGCAAGTAAGCTGCCATCAAAGACAAATAACCATAGTGTTAACTATTGTGTTGCTTACGTTTGCAATAACACTGGAAGATCTGGTGTAGGGATATATACATTCCCAAAAGACGCAGAAAGAAGACGGTAATGGGTGTTGCAAGTGCAAAGGACAAGGGCTGATTTTGTGGAAGCCACACGTAAATCGGCGTGTCTCTGTGGTGATCACTTCACCGAAGATCAATTTGACGGTAGTGTCGATCGACAGTTAGCAATGGGATTTCGGGCAAAAAGGCGTGGTAGGAGTTTGTTGCCAACCGCTATCCCTACTTTTGGTAGGCCGGCTATACTGTGTCTGGGCTGCGAAGCCCACCCAAACCTCGGAAAACCTCCGCTATTGAGAAAAGAACGTCAAAGAAACGTCTTACCGTAAATATACTCCTACATTTACACTCAGCTACAACACTACGTGATATTGTAACACTCACATTGCCACTTGGCTCTCCCATTGCCGACCTTTCAGCCATATAAGGCTCAGATTTTCTTGAATTAGTGGCACAGGAATGACAAAAGCCTGGTCCAATTCCGTCCCTTCATCCTCTAAAAAGGGGCTTCTATCAAAATAAGCGCTCTAGTCGAAACCTTCCGCCATTTTACTCGCTTAGGGATATCACTTTGAGTTTGACACTTTGTATACACAAACACAGGTCTGTGGTGCGCCAAGGTGCCGTGGCTCCAGTTATTGACGTCACGGCGCCACGTGACCGCGCTGGGCCAATGGCAAAAATGCCCGATTTGAATTTTAGATTTCTTATTTCTGAAATATCTCAGTTTTGTTTTCGCGTATGATAAAAATACACATAAAACTGGAAACTAGATTTTTTACTCCTTTTTATAAGACAAAGTTGTTTTTTGGTGGCTATTGCCCTTTAATAAGAAAGAGGAAAATTTATTGTAAGCGCCAACTTGTTTTTATTTTTAGAAAACTAAAGTTATGTAATGTTAGAACGTTTAAAGGTAAGACGATACAAGGGTAACAAAGAGAAGTGAGGGTGAGGAAAGTGAGGGCTCTTTAACCGTATTTGTACCATTCATCCGGCTGGTTTTATACACACTTACAATGGCTCAACAATGAAAGTTTCCCTTTTTGATTGTTGGGGGAACTCAAATGAAGCAAGCGAATCTAAAGTAAGGCTGTAAGATAGGTTAACAAAACCAGCTTGCTATCTTACTTAGCTTTTTTAAATTCACTTTAATTCAATGGAATTTATTAGTCAAAAGAAATTTCGTATGTATTTTTTATGTTTGTTAAGTTATTTTAAGCTTTGTAAAATTAATTAATTTCTCTGAATTCAACATGTCGATAAAGTCACTTCATGCATCATTGTCATTTTAACGTTTCGTAGCTTTTACCTGGGGTAACGGTTTCCAGCGGTGGGGCAATACAGCTGATTTAATCGCTTGATGCAAGGCAGTCCTCGAATAATTTCGCCACGGATTTCCAAACCCAAAGCCACAGATAACGCCGTCCATAATATCTGCAACAATAAAAAGGAAACAACGAGAATATCAGTTGAAAGTGAAGCGCGGAGTGTTGTTGGTTTAATCTGATCTTTCCCAATGGTCCATGTGTGGGAGTTTTATAGCTTGAATACTAATGCTTGTAGTTCCAGTAATAAAATTCGTCACCCTTTCTCGGATTTAAGAAACCAGAAAACTTTTTGACACCTTTTTTTAAAAATAAAACACACACCAAGAGGTGTAGCTTACCTTATAAGATAAATTTCAAATCAACTCACATTAGGAAAAGTACAAAACTGTAGAGGGCGGAATTACCGAACTAAAAGGAAAATAGTAGGAAAAATCCCTTCCAAATTGCGTGTGAAGAAAGCGCGTGTTCATTTCCTTACAGGACTAACCTTGCCCCGAGGCTTCCCTAAGACGTTTTCGCGCTCTAAATCCTTGCATTAAAAGAATATTGTATTAACCTTACCTTTTAATTTAGCGGCAAAAACTGAAAATGAATTTTGGTAAATTTACAATGTTCCAAAATAGCTAAAAATTAATTAAAAATATTTGGAAGATGCGGCAGCATTTTGTTTGTGGGTGTGGCTTGCATGACAGTAACAGTTGTCAGCCCACGGCCAAAGCTAAGCGTTTTCTAACTTGGAACTTAAAAGGCTACCGTTCAAGGTCTGCGGCCAAGAGTAGGTACCCGGCTCTTACACTCTTGATCTATTCCAAGTAATTTCCTTAGCCACGAGCAAAAGTGAAGAAGATCCCTTACTACCCTGACCGGCACGTAGATGCAACTTTTTAGTACTAAAAACTCTTAACTTTAAATAAAATAACGGTAGTACCGTCTGCAAGTTAGGTAATGCTAAGACCACTTCCTTCCCTTCCTGTTTCTGCGCAGGCGCGGGAACTTGACATTCAGTTTACGATCAGTTCACAAGAGAATATATTCAGGAGATGTCTATCAAAATACTTTACTTAAAGCGACTGACTTAAAAAAAGTTAAACCATTACTGTAGATAATTAACGTAGAAAAGTTAAAGGTACTGTACATAAACAATTCATTTAAATTTCTGCCTTACCCAGATTATCTCTGTGGTCTTCATGTTTTTAACTTAAATTGACTTTAGGCAGTGTTTCTGCTACAAATCGGGTACAGACCCGCGTTTAAAGTGGTGTTTGTCCAAAATTGTTAAGTTGAGCAACTAAGTTCCGCTTGTTCCTTGGTGTTTTGTTTGGCTTTAAAGGAGTTTAAGTTTCTTTGGGGTGGGAGGGCGATTACAGGTTACACTTTCGAAATCACCGCACGTTCCTTGTGGGATACCAGCACCAGGTTTTACTCATTGTTTTTAAATGGCTCTGGCTCGCAAACGCAAATTGAATCAGCTTTTATACTGTGCGACTGTCACTGTTGAAAGTGTTGAGTTGTAGGGACCGCCCGCTAGAGGTAATGGTTGCGCTAGGTGTGGGTTGTTCAGTAGTTTTTGGACTAGTTTGGTAAGGAAAATTGAATCAGAGGTAAGGTGATCTTTGCCGACTGGACTGGAGGAGTTTGGGATCAAGAAGACCAGGAGCACAGAATATTGGTATAGGGTAACCCACAGTATATAGGTTATCACATCCCCGTATGACCAATACGACGGTCTTTTTGTTTGCTGAAAATTTTGCGGCTGAATGTAATAACGGCCACGTTTTTAAAACGGTGTGGGGCCTTGGTTTTGGCGGAGGGGAAAGCACTCTTGGCTTTTTACAACGTCTTAAGTCAAGCCGCCCTTGAAAGAGGAACGAATGCCTCAAACTGAAAAGTGAACGCGACTGTTGAAGCACCTTGCAACCCCAAGCTCTCAACTACAACTATACAGGTGTAGGAGCCAACGAGGCACCACAGCAACTCAACATCAAAGTAGCTGTTGAACGCTAGAGCATCTTCCTTTTTTTAATGTATTGTGGACAGTCTGGCCAAGGAATGAGGGTCATTGGGCACAGTTAAATTTTCTATTTTTTTCGGGGCTGGCTACTCCATTCCTTTTCGTAATTATTTTATTTTTGTTGTTTGTATTTTTTTGGTATGCAAAGTTATGTTCGACGCGGTTAATGCCAAAGGGCATTCACATCTAAAACACTGACCGTGGAATCAATTATTTGGCACGTGTGCATGCGGATAAAAAATCCACTATGGAAAGTTGGAACTGTACGTGTTTAAATTATGGTATGCGAAAAAATCACATTTTTATTAATGTGAAGGTAGCAAAGTTTCTTTTTTCTCAAGTTCAATTAAGCATAACTCTATAGGGGCTCGTCGTTGCCACGATCTTGACGTTTTCTTAAGAGCCCAGGGCTACAGCACGAATGCAAATTAGCATATCGCCTGTGTTTTACCTGGTGTTCTTCACCTTTACAGATAAATCTTGAGAAGGCTAGTGGCCTAAAGCATGGTTACGAAAGTAAGGGAATGTGTAACTCCGGACCAATCTGTGTATTGAAAGGATAAAACATACATCGAAGCTTGGATTTTTTTTTATTTGAAATGAGACCTTTTATGCAAGAGAAAGAATGGAAGTGATTGCTGCTTATATTAAATTATTAAAATTAAACGAGAAGATTCGTAAAATGGTTCAGAAAGCAACTAAAGAATTATTAGATTATCGATATTGAGGCTCCCGTATACCTTAACTTGTTGACGGGAAAGAGTCAGATGGCACCAGATGTTTGTTATTGTTTTGCGAAGCTTTGCGTATGAAAGTATTGAAAGAAATAGATAGCTAATTGCCGGCAAAGTTTCTACGCTTTTTTTGCTTCTTAAAAGTACAGTTTCTCATCACGGTTTTCTGTAGCAGGACTGCAGTGTCCCAAATCAAATCATCAAACTTTCGGAACAAGATTTCTCAAAAACGGCTTGTCAGATTTGAAATCAAACTAAAACAAAAGATTAATTTTATAAGCAGCTAGTGGCATGAGCAAAAGACGGACTTTTAGGTAAGGTATTTCTAGTAAATGTAAATTTCATTTGCATATTGCTGATTTCTGATATTTGCATATTGCTGGGACACTACATATTACTAACTTGAAAAACTTTTGCGTAGGTTGTGCACTACCTGATAGCAAGCTCAAGATTACGGTCAAATATTTCTTTCATTACATCCACTGGTTTTCTCAAAAAGTTGTTCCGAATTTCCCCATGCTAATCGCCTATACCGAGCTAAGATTACGAGTTATTTTTCCGTTTGTATTCTATTTATGTTTACTTTAGGAATTTATTTTTTTGTGAATTAATTGGGAGATTTGAAAACTAGAAATGATTACTAGAAATGAAGCCGTAATTGTGAAAAGAAAAGGGATTTAGGATTCTATTCTTAGCATTCCAAACTAGGAAAAGTCTTCCATAGCTCGCATTCTTATCTTCTTGTAAGTAAAGTTCATGCAAATTTCAATCCAAATGCAAAAATCCTAATTTAAGTAACATACTATGCGACACTAAAAACTAACAAATTAAAATAACATTATTAGCCTATATGAAGTAAGACTAGGCTTCGTTTGCTCGCATTCCTATATGAATATCAGGCTTTTTTCTTACCTCTTTTGTCTATACTTGAGTCGAAGCTAGTAATGTCTAGAAGCGAGTGGGCCCAGATTTGCTTGCCCGAATTCATACAAACTTTTGTAATCATTAAGTAAAAATGCAAAAATGTAACTCTTGAATCTAATTTAAGAAAATTAGTCAAAAATTAATTATTACACACTTCCACCAAACAATATTGTTGAATCCTTCGTACAACCACGGCGGCTAATTTACACGCCTTCATGTTCTTGGTCTTCTGTTACCACGGAAAACAAGTGTATCGGTACGTAGGTATCGATGGACTCGATTTTACATGGCAAAATATCCTTGGTATTGTACAATATAATTTAAAATATTTAATTTATTATTTATACAAACTTTTATTACTATTATGAATTTCTGCAGTAATGTACCTATTAATTTAGTACTTAATGTTTGTTACGAAATTTTTTTGGTTTAGTAGTTACCGCAATACTTAATTAAGAAAGTATGTACTCCAAGAAAATTTTGCATTGCAAGAAAACAAGAAAGATGGACTATGGTTACAGTGCAACCATAGTCCATACATGTTGCAGAGTTTTGGCGCACATTCTAATTTGGTCGAAAGTTTCTAACGCTTCAGAGAAAGCACGTTCTATTACTTCCAGATCAAATAAGGCGTTACCGAAATCTTTTAACACGCTAATTCATTAACTTCAATGATCTTTTAATGGACTGTTGATTTGTCGCAGTTCCAGATTTCTGGATTCGAGAATGATAAGGTGCTGGGATAACGAAAGTGGGAGGTTTGTACAAGATTAATCGCATACAAGCCGCCTTTTGTAATAGCCCGTGCAGGTGGTCGATAATACGCAGGCTGAACTATAACTTTCGGAACTAGCGTAACGTTGTTCATGCTTGAGCATGAACAACGCAGCAACTATGGGTCGTTCCGTAAACAAGCGTGTAATTGGAACTGCTCATTGTGTTTTGGCTGATACCTGTTTTTCTTTTAACGCCTTCCTGGTTGCATTGGTAGTTGAAATTTTTTTTCTGATTCTGCCAGTCATTTGTGTAAAAATCCGTTATGTGTTTTGTCCCTATTCAATCTTTTTCTTTCTACAAGATTTTAAAAACTTTTCCAGTTCTCGGCAATGAGTAACAGAGCATATAGTAACGCAGTTGCGCGTAAAAGAAACGCTAACTCATGGCAGTGTCACGCAAATGAAAAAGAATGGAGGCCAGCAAGGCCACATTTCCACTTTTAATTTATTTTTTCCTGGGTTGGTTGTAAAAGAAAAGGAGAGCCATTAGGAAAAGACATTTATGTGAACTTGCTGCGTTTATTTTACGCCAGGCGTGTTTGCGTTTTGCAATGCCTTGAAGTGGTTTTCCCGTTCGTCACTTCAGACACTGTCCTTTTACCCTATTTTTTAAAACGTTTATAAATGGAGGATCCGATTGGGATACCCCAATTTTAAACTCCAGATCCTTTTCGGTTTCCCCATTCAACCTGTTTTACCTGCGGTCCCGGAAGAAATGAACCTCGCCCTAATCAAATACACGGGTAATTCAGTTTTTTGTTTAATTCTGTTTCCAAAAAACTACTGCAAAAACTCGGTTCTGCTTAAAATCGTGGACTTGCTTAGTTTGTTAAGTTTTACAGATTCCGTGGGGAAGGACTAATCGAACTAAGGAATGACTAAGGTTTGAATGACGAAGATAAGTTAATCCAAGTTTCCGCTGTATTGACTAATTAAATTCAAGTAATTTGAGCGGATGTTTCGCCTTCACTTTGATCGTTTTCGTCAAAGCAGCAGAGGCTGTCGTGTGCTTTAGCTCGTTTTGCCACAGATGGCGTTGCCTGTTTTATATGGACGTATATTAGCGCGCATGGCTTCTACGCAAATAACTGAGTTGGCCATAACTAGACAACCGTCTACTCAATTTGCATGCAATTTTCAGTGAAAAATATAGTATACTAACTTGTATTAATTATATCAAAATTTGCAATTGTAAATTTTTTCAAATTTGAGCAAAAATGATTTAGAGACTCACAATTTTTAAAGGTAGTTATTAAAAGCGTATGATTCACTTTCAGCAGTTATTTGTACTGGCTACATTACTGTCACGAAATTTGCAAAAATTAAAACATCGGAAAAAAATCTGCAAAAATTTTGCATAGATTGCGACATGTTTTCTGTTCTTCGAAATAAAAACTAAACCTTCTAATAAAGTATAACCTTATGCTTATGTGCCCGTCTCGTATTTGCAATTATAAGTTTTGTTTCATTATCTAACTCACCCCAGCAACACAATTATCGTACTTATTTAAATACTTGTTGTTTTTTAAGATTTCCTGGAGTGAATTATGTCTTAATTTCCAGACTGCATTTTTTTTCCTAAGAAGTAAATAGGTGCACTTACCGGTATCTGGAGCAGGGTGCCATTGTTGAGGATTGGGTAGGAATACAAGGGTACGACGGGTACGGTGTTGTTGCGGAGGAATATGGGTCCTTGGATAGGCGTAACTGCAGGCAAATTATGGGTGTTACCAGTTGTAGTAGTTGTAGTGGAAGGAGTTAAGAATAAACTCGGAAGCTGCTCTTTGATGAGGTCGTCCAGGGTTTCCTGTTGTTTCTTGCCAACCTGTTGGGAAGGAGTAAGATCACTTTCTCCGTCATTCTCCACTTTCGCTATCGGCTTCCGTAGACGAGGAGTACCAGACGGTCTATTTCGCGGTCGACTCTGAAGACGGTGCAGTTGCTCGTTTTGTTGCTGCATTTGTTGGAACTGCTCCAACTGCTGTAATTGCTCTAGTTGCCTCAACTGATGCTGCTGGATGTCATGCTCGTCAGGGCTGAGGACAGGACGATTGAAGGTAGAAGCTCCGTTCTGGAAAACGTTCGCAGCAGTACCCATGAAAGGGTCCACAAGCGTTGGAGGGAGTTGTGGTTGCGTTAGCCCGTGACTGAAATTAAAAGCTCTTAGAAATGCCATTGTTGACCTAAATTTCGGCTTCTACTTTGGGGGAAAATAAAATGTCCGCACCTCGAAATAAAAAAATCTTTTCTTTCGCAAAGGACTCTAAGGATCACTGGATTCCCCCTAAATTAGTCACTATCACTTTGGTGAGTATAAGTTCGTCACTTGGTTCGGAGCGTTGAAGTTTTAGGTGCCGCTGGAAGGAACTAAAGGGATACTTTTGAAGTGAACTGAAAAGGCTATTGTTAAAGCATTCCGTGTCAAGTGTATAGTGTAGACGTGGGGAGAACCCTTGCTAAAGTGAACATGGCCTCGTTGAGGAGCCTCGCTATATAACCTACGACTTTTGGGTATAAGCTTTTGTAGTGGATGCTTTAGCTTCTTATATATTCGTATCCTTTATAGCTTTGCTGCTGTTGTGTGCATGTTTGCTTTGCGCGGGGAGAGTATATAAGATACGTTTTTTCTTGAAGCCCTGCCCTGCTCCAGTTTCTTGATTGAGGTGGGACTTGTTGAGAATCAATCGTGGTAAAGGGGCAAGAAAACCTTGAAAGTTTCGAGTCAGGGAAGGAGGGACACTTTGGCCTTCAACTTTTATACATAATGCCCCTTTAACTCTTCTTAGCTGTGCCTCATCCCCTATAAATTAACAAGTATTTTCTTTTCCTTTCGTAATTCAGTCTAGAAAAATTGTAATTATTTTTAACCTGCAAGGGCCTTTTAATTGGCATTCCCAAACAATAATTAAAGTTTGGAAGAATTGAAAATCGCCATTTCTGTTCCACGAAGTAATTATTGCTTGTACTACTTTATTAATCCTCTTAGAAAAGCACGGCGGTCTTTTTTTCTTCTTACGAAAGAAAGAGGTTTAATTATGCGCTGGAAAGAAAGATATGGACATGTGTAAAAGTAGTGGCACCCATGCGTCACGAAATATAAAATCGTGGCCGTAATTGATACATAAAGTCCGGGTTCGTCAGCGCCTTGTCGATGTAAATGGCTGCGTAATTGGGATTATAAAAGATTCTTTATGAACTTTGTTGATCTGGCCAAGATCGTTGGAACGGTATCCGCCGCCCTTTCAGTTTTACGTTTCGACACTTTTTGGATCGATTGAATCGAATCTGTAATTATAATCACTGCAATGTACTCCAATTATTAAAATGTAGTTTGTAATTCACATTTTATACTTTGATTCATCTTATCGCATTGAGCACAATAAAACTTATTGTATTATCTCAAGGAATGAGAAAGAAAAGAAGGGAACTATTTAATTGTAATATTGAAGGGACACTATTTTGTATAGTTCAATTAAATGCAGAAGTTGGAACTGTTAGCAAAGTTCTATTAGGAAATTATTGGACTATTTCGGAATTAAGCAGCGCACATAATTATCACTTCAGCGCACTAAGGTTCAACTCTTAGTTACATTAAGCAGGATTTGATTATTAGTTAATAAAACTAATATTTTTTACGATTAATGTAATGCAGCTAACAGTTTTAAATTTCGAGTTTTAGTTCCATCGAGTTAATAAAATCTGACTATTACTAAAGTAACACTACAGGTTTTTATATCCACTGAATGAAACTAAGCCGAATTGAATCCATGATTAAGTTAGAAAGTTATCTATAACTTTTTATTCTATTGTGGGAACTCAAGTGTAAGCCGTTCCACTTATTTTAAATTAAATTGGTAAATCTAGACTGCTGCTAGAATTAAAACTAAACAAGGATTGTTTCTCCATTATGTTGAATAATAATTCTTGACCACGCCTTAACTGTTAAATCAATTTAAAGTTGATATTTTTCTATTAGCTGAATTAAGAAGGTCTTTTTCTTTGTTATGCACATTGGTTTATGTTTTCATATTCAACAGTTACTCAAATTCCTTAGCGTTAAAGAGTCTATAACTGTACTTCCCCATTCTATATTATATATCTACTGTGATAGTTATTGTAATTGATATGAAGTATTAATACTCAAACGTTTAATTGATAATTCAGAAAACTGCATACAAGCTTAAAATATACATTCTATAAGTATAGCTAAGACTTTACGTATTCAATTCCTCGCAAGGGCTTTTGGAAACAAGTGCAACATGAATTATCCCGTAACCAAAAGCGTGTCGGAACGCTAGCAAGTCCGCTGTATAGCAACCACCTACTTTAGGTAAAGGTCAAGAATACAGATTATGTATGTGTATATGTGTGTGTATATGTCTTACGTGTTGCACACCCAGGACTTGTGACCACACCCACGCCTCCAGTCCACTTTATGCTTTAAAACTCTTGTGTAATGCCAGAAGAGACTTCGAAAACGCTCTCAACTTGGACTTAATATCTTAGAGGAAGCACCGTATGTGTTTTTCTGGTTGTCCGAGCCCAACTTTGCCCTACTTCGCTGTTTTTCGTTTTCGCGAAATGCTTCATCATCGTTCCAAATAGCCCGTGGTTACGAGCGTCCCAAACCAGCGTAATTTTCAACCCTTCCTTGTCTCTTATTTATTTTTTTCTCCTGAAAGTTTTTAGAACAGTTCAAAACTTAGCTCAAGATATACATGGGCGTCATGATGAGAGAAGCTTGTCAAAACTATTCGTAATGCGCACGTGCATGACAAGTCACCAGTGCTGACTTTTCGGGCAAAAGTTTGTCACCAAGGAGAGACAATACATTAGATAAAAGCAGCTGCGATCATCTATCTTTTGGTACGAGCTTGAATCGCAACCAAATTGCTACGGCTTTGCATGAAAATCCCACTAAAAGTTCTGGGAGTTTATAACAAAGGTAGACCGTTAACGAATAAATGAATCGATTGTCAGCCTGGGCACGTTTCGTGTCTCTTTTTCCTTCTTTTAATCTTCTTTGTTTCTGGGCTTTTTTTATTGGCACAGGTATAATAGCAGCCGACCACAGGAAGTGAAGTATCATTCCGCAAGTCCTTCGAAACAGCTTTTTCCTCCGGAAGATACTGAAAAGGGGAGAAAAATATATATTGCCTTGGTAAAGTGCCATATTGACAAATCTTTCAACGTAGTCGTTGGCATTCAGGCCATATCCGGGGAAGAAAATAACGAATCCAACACTGTGTGGTCAAGACAGGTTTTTCACTACACTGCAAGAAAATCCACGTTAAACTGACGCCAGAAGTAAGAACAGTTCATAAGAATTCGAAAATCGGACTCAAAAACTCCTTCAATTCTTGGAGAAAATCGTAAATTTCCTTTTAAAAAACCTTCAGAATTCCCTATGAAAATTTCTAACGATGTTTTAATTTCTTACATAAGTCTTAACTCCCTCGGAAGAGTTCCTTGTTCTTTAACTATGTTCTAAATTCTCTAAAAACGTTAAAATATCTAATATTTCGTTTCTAAATAAAAAACTCACAAATTTCATTAAACGTTTAATTTTTGTCAATATTCCTGAAGGTTTTAAAAGCTTTAATGTTTCTGGGAGAAACTAAGTGCTAATGCTAAGGAATAATCTTTTACTTTCCTATAGCGTCAAAGGAATGTAATACTAAACTGCTTTCCTATGGTAAAATGTTATCCTATCTATTCTCATAGGAAATCTATTTTCTATTTTCCTAGGAAACTATGAACTTACAGTGACTCTAATTTACAGATGTTCTTACATGATGTAAGAACACAGTGTATATGGTAGGTATAAGAACACAGTTTATAGCACATTAAACCTATATACTGTGGGTTTATGGCTTTGGAAGAATGAGTGGAATCGTGTTGAACTGTGTTGATTTTGAACTGGAATTGTGAGTGGAATTGTGTTGATTTTGAATAAACTTTATTATTCATAAGAATAAGAAATTTCTTTTGATATTTCCTTTTGGTTGTCTCATGAATGTTTGAATTTCTTTTAAGGTTCACAAAGTGATCAAGTGATCTGAAGTGTGAATTTTTAAGAACTGACATTGCATTTTGAGGCATTTGGAAGAACTTTCTGAATACTAAAGGATTAAAGAAATCGGGTGATCTTACAATTGTTCTGACCTGCTTAAATATTTGTCACAAGTTTGAAAAAGTTGCAGACTTGGTGTTGATTTTTTAAGCGAGTTATTAGATAGCTTAGAATATTTTAAAGTATGTTAAAAAATGTTGGAAGTGTTAAGATTTTAAAGAAAAGTCGTTGAATAAATTTGAAAATTAAGTATTTAATTTAAAAAAGGAACTAAATTAGTTGTAATATTCTAAAAACACTTAAAGGGTTACAGGGTTGCTATATGGAAGCAGACAAATATTTTAAACCTTCTTATTTGGAAGAAGGTTTAAAGAGCTGAAATGACATGGCAACGTATACCTTGGCTTCTGAATTGTGAAATGGTTACTTCGTCGAACGTCGGATTGGCACGTTTTAGAACCCATAAGAACACCAGTTTTTACGTCACATCATCAAGTTTTAGAAATTGCCCATAACGTCACGACATATTTATGATTGACTTTTTAGTCAATTCATGTTAATTTCCTAAAGACCAAGGTCAAGGTTTCTAAATCTAGATCTGTTTTGGGAACTCTTATAAGCCTTGACCTGTTTCGGCTGATGATAGAGCTTTGCTTGGAGTGTACAGGTCCATTTTTGTTAACAAAAAAGTTACAGACAGTTCCTGGCCATTGTCAGGTAAAAAAGCGGCAAGGTCGGTGTGCTCGCCATGTGTAGCAAGCTTTTCAAGCTAAAGGCTTTATGCTTCTTGTGTACAGCGTGTGGTAAACGCCTTATCCGAATGCCAAAGCGGTACGTTTCGTAATGGGAAGTAATGACAGGGTTAAAAACGTTCGCCAACGTTTTCTTCTTATCTTTTCCATTTGTTAGTTCCACCGTCGCTTATTTGGACTAATAAGTATTTTCTATGTCTGAACTGAAAAAAATCCCATCTTTTGGACTTGAACTTTAATTGTTCCCTGAATTTTTGAAGTCTTCATTTTTTTACAATTTTAGGTTATTTAAGCTTTTGCCTGTCTTGGACGTTTAGGTTCTTTTTCTTTCTTGAACTTTTCTTAAGAGGCTTCAGTTCCTTTTTTTTCTTTATTAAGATGTCCATAGGCAAGCCATAAGGTCAGCTTGTTTTTCGTCCAAGCTGAGTGATTTTAGTCATTTTTCATTATTAAACTTTAAATTTTTTACATATTTGTCGGGCTTGTTTCACAAGTTTCACGAGTCTTTGTTTCCGACTTTTTATAATGGTGTGACATTTAACTTTAGTCAGCATTGGCGATGATTTGGAAAGCGTGGGACGCGGAAACCGAGCGTAGATGTATTTACCGAACTGCTTCCGAATGCCATAGCTGTAATTCCCGTCTGAAGTGGAATTCATACTTCCGCGTCTCGCTTACCCTTATTATGCGACACTTACCTAAATTAGTGAGCGGTATATATTCTTTTTTCTGGCTCTTTCATCCAAAGACCTTGTTCGATGTCGGTATCGCATCACTTTACATAAGGCGATTGACCAAGTGTAAAAGAGATGTCTAAAAAGAACTTTTACCACGAAACTCCTTTTCATTCAAGCAATCCAATTTTTCTTTGGATTTTCTTTTATTATTTTCGTATAAAAAAAATATAATTTTTTATCACATTTGATTCAATTGTCATGATAATTCAGGAGTTGTGAGGTGGGAACCCAGTCCTCTTAGAATGCATATGTTTCTGTCTCTTTGGGATACACGTGTAATTTACGAACCATATGGCTCTTGTTGAGTATTGGCTCTCTATTTTTATTCTTCTGACACTCACTGTATATAGTTATACGAAGGTCATTGCATGGTATCCAACACATACATCCGCAAAACCACACCCTGGCTGGATATTTTCTAACCGAAAACCTTTAATTGAGATTGCTATCTGGGTTGGGAATTCTGACCTGGTCACTCTAAAGGCATCAATTTTCCACGTACGTAGAACCTCATTATACGCTTCAGACAGTATACCCGACGCATTTCCGCATTCACCTTGAAAGGATAAATATTGATTTAAACTATAAGTAAGTAATACATTTAATTCATTCGATCTGCTTTACAACTTCTTTGGAAATTCTTGAAAAAATAATAAAACCATTAAGAATTCCTTGCAAAATCCATCTACACGTTTGAAAATTATCCTGATATTTCATATTCTTTAAAATTTCTACAAAGCTTCTTTAGAATTCTTAAAAAAAATAAAAAAAAAATTCAGGATTTACTTCGTACTTTTTTTTTTACTTTGAAAATTTGTTTGTTTGAAATTAAAAAAAAAATCTTAGTAAGTTTTCAGAAATCGTGTATTTTTTTTCAGAGTTAAAGAGTCCCGTATATCTTAGCTCCGTGCAAATATATCTTAGCTAGCATGAAAATATCGGAACAATTTTTTGATAAAACCCGTACATTTCATGAACATATTATTTGACAGAAATCTTGAGCTTGTTAACAGGTAGTGCACGATCCAAGCGCATTTTCCCATTGGTAAATCAATTAGCAATATACAACTGAAGTTTGAACTAAGAGAAATACGTTGCTAAGAATCTGTCCTTTGGTTGTACACTGGTTCCTAATAAAAGAAAACTTTTAGTTCAGATTGCTTTCAAATCTGACAACCCGTTTTCGAGAAATCTTGTTCCGAAACTTCGACGACTTGATTTGGGATATTGTGCTGCTCATGCAAGTTGTGGTGAGAAATTGTACTTTTCAGAATAAAATAAATCGGAGAAACTTTGCCAGAAATTAGCTATATATTTATTTTTTTTACTTTCTTATGTACGGTTTCGGCAAAACAATAACAAGCATTAGTGCCATCTGTGATTGTTTCGCGGCAATAAGCTAAGGTATACGGGAGCCTAAGTAGGGCGTAGGCAAGATGACAGTAGCCGGCATGTTTAGTTTCTATAGCTTAATGAAACAAGCTGATATAAATGGCTACTTAAAATCTGGGGAGAGTTTGGTGAGAGTAAGGGGTTTTTAGGGTGCAGTTTTTTTTGTTTTTGTTTTTTTAATTTAAAGCAGGCGTAGGCTTGAAAGCCTGTTGCCAAACTATGTATTTGTCACATCTTTGCAAGATGTACAGGGTACAGTTTGATAACTTCCTTGTGCTTTGAAAATACCTTAAATGGCAATAGCTACTAAAAAGCAATTTTAACTTTTTAAAAAATAGAGTAAAAATTCAATTCCTTATTGTGCGAAATAGCAATTGAGTTATTCAGTTAACAAAACTAAGAAAATATTAATTTGAACTTGCCGCAGCGTTCTGTGACCTAACCGTATTGACATCAGGAACGGTATCGGCCATACCCTTGTCCGGTCGCTTATTTCACCGGTTGGTACGTTTACGGTTTGATAAATCAAGAACAGCTATTAAGTAAAATTTGAAAAACTTTAAGAAAATTCTTAGGAAAATCTCTATTATAAAAATCAATCAATATCACAGAATGTGATTTTGGTGGCTATTGCCTCTTAAAAGGTTAACAAATTCTTACAAAGAACTTTTTGATATCCGTTAAAAATTAAGAAAGATTCCTTAATCGAATTATTGACTTCTGGACATGTTAAAAGCATTCCGTATTGCTCTAAAATATTCAAAATTATTTTTTAATAGATACAAATTCATTAAGAACTCCATAAAATACCTTTACAATTTTATGAAGTCTTCTAAAATTTCTTAGAAAGTTTCTAAAATTTATCGGAAAACTTTTTAAAAATCTGAAAATGTCTTGAAACCTTCCTAAGTTTTCTTACAAGTTACATCAATTTTTCCTTTCAATATAATTTTTAAATAAATTGGGGAGTCCTAGGTGGTATTCCGGGGTTGACCGGCTCCGGCTCCTGTTTTGCTCCTCGTGACGTCTTGAATTAAACTGGAAAATCCATACATGGAGTATCCCTGTAATTGAATTTGTTTGCAGCTGGAGTGCGTGGTAAACTTGACGTAATGGGCTCGCCTGATTGAGCGCTTTTTACCAGGCATCTTTGGAAAAGGTTTATTTGGTAATATCCGGCTACAAGTTTCGCAATCCGGACGTTCGAAGTTTGGCCATAATTACCACCCGGTACCACCCGCATCCACTATGTCAATCCCGTCTTTTTTGTAATCTCTTCTCTCCGGAACTCATTTGTCACAATTGAGTTTCTCATTTCGATTCCATTGAATCTCATTAATTTTTTATTATATATTTTTGAAAGGGCATCTTCTATTTATTTGTCTTGCAATGTGTCTTAGGATATATGACCTAATTTGACCCTAAATTTCATTGCCGCAATTCCGTTAGATTCGATTAGGTATCAATTAAAATGTACTAGGATTTTATAATTAGCTAGTTTTAGTGTATGATTTTTTAGACTTTTTTTTACCTGCTTTTCTTTCTAAACGGGGTTGATGTTGGGATGGGCGTGGTTTTGGGTGCTCCCTGTTGTTATATCATATGGATCTTTGTTTCCCATGAAATAAACTCGCGTATACTGAAAGAAAAACGATCATGGGTCCAGACATGTGAGCCATCCCTACATTTATACTGTACGGCTGAACGAAAGGTATTAATTTTGCATATAAGCTAGGATAGGTTCCTGATACGGGCTGTTCGTTGCGAATATTTGCACGGGTCCCTGTGGCGCAGAGGAAAAGCGCGTCGGACTTCTAATCCGAAGGTCGTGGGTTCGACTCCCATCAGGGACGCTCTTCTCTTTTGCCATTTTTAAAAAACAAACCCTTTTCTTGATATTTCTTCTTCCCAAGAAATCCCTCCAAAGCTCTACCAGCTAAAGCTTGCTACCGTTTTCCTTGCTGCCCTGCAATCACGAGGCGTTGCACATTGCTCCCAATCCTAGTTTGGAATGGAGAAATTGACAGAAATTAATCAGAAATGTAGGAATTACTGACAGAATTGAGTTGCCTGTTAGGTCAGAATGCAAGACTCGATAATGAAGTTAATGGGGAAATTGGTTTCAGGAAGATAAAAGGAAGAATTGATAAAAACTCGTCGTGTGATGTTAATGACACGGTAAGGTGGTAGCAACATGCTGCTAATTTCCCAGGCATATCCAAACACTTTCTTTGATAACTATAAGAATTAGGATAGGTGTGCGGCGTCGCTACATTTCTTTATCGAGATGCACGTACCTTCCTCTATCAAAACAGTTCAAATGTGTCAAGTCACCATTCCAAACCGTTAATTGATCAAGCGCGGTAGTTTGACAACGTTTGCCATTAAAGATGTTTCGGTTCCTTATCTGTGTGTGGTTTTACCTCTTTAACATGGCTCTGGCCATCAATTTAGGTAAGTTTATCTACAAAATGACCCACCCTGGATATTTTTAAGTTTCCCTTTTTAGAGGCTTACAATATTGATCCGAATTCCATCAGCGTTTCTGGCTTGTCTTCCGGTGCAGCAATGGCTACACAATTCCATGTGGCATTTTCTAGAACTATCCAAGGCGCTGGAGTCTTTGCCGGCGGTTAGAAATCTTTTCATCATATTTTTAAATAAATAAACAAATACCATTAAACACTTATTTAAATTTAAAATACAAGAAGTAACTCAAATAATTGCTTATTTATGTCTCCAGTACCATATTACTGCGCCTTGGGCACGTTGGGCGAAGCTACCACGTGCATGTTGTACCCTTCCTTAATTAACGTCCCTCTTTTGGTGACGGATACTAAAACATACGCCTCTTTGGGAAGCATAGATCCAACTAGCGAATTATCTGGCGACAAAGTCTTTATCTTCCATGGCATTGACGACTCTGTAGTGCACCAAGGTACGTATTTTTGCACAAACCTTTAAAATTTTTTCTGGAGATCTATTTCTGGAGAAAATTTGGAAAACTTCTTGCCGTATTTTTTATAACTCATTTTTATTTATTTTAATATCTCAAAGAATACTACAAAAAGATTATATAATATCTTTAAAGATATGTTGAATCATTTCCATTAATTTTTTATTTTATTTTAAAAATGGATATTATGAGGAAACAGCAGGGAATGATTTTGAAGAATTTTGAAATTTTTCACTAGTTTTTTAATTGTTTACCTCTATGCATTTTGTATGGTTTTTTTTCAAAAATAATATTTGCGTATAGGCATAAGCCTGTTGCCAAAGTTTATTATTAAAAACCTAAATTTAAAATCGGGTAGGGGAAAGGGATATAACAGAACGTTATCCCATTGGGCTGCCTTTGCAAAACTGGTAAGCCCTTCACCGTAGGTTTCCATGAGAAGGTTTACTGATGGGGAAAACCTTTACGTTTTGGGATTTTATTGCGGACAAGGAGTCAAAGCTTGAAACTTCAAGAGGAGAAAACGCTATATTCAAACTTGGACACAATCTAATAGTCGTCTATTTATATCCAGGCTTTTCCTTCGTTAAATATCTTTTTGGCAGTGCTTAGAAAGGTTTCTACATAAGGGAGGCTCTTGGACAAGTGAGGAACTGGGCTGGAGAGAAATGGACTTTGTTTTTACACAGTGATCTGATTAGTATGGCACGTGCTTTGTTAAGCCATCGACAATGTATGAAAATGTGCGCTAGGGTTTGCTTTTTATGGTCTGAGCAAGGGCAGCAGGAAGACTCGGCTTTTCCAATTTTCTGGAAATGTTGTATAGTGGGGTAGTGTTGCGTTCTAGCTCTGATGATCTGAGCTACCATAGCGTGGGCAATTTGTTTGTGCAAGTCGGGTTTTCTGAGAATGATACGTTTAGTTGACGGATGTTCAGGGTGAGCAATGATGAGGTCCATTCTTCTTCCCAGAGCGTAGAAATATGCTTGTTTATTGTTTTCACGTCCATTGTGCTTTTGGCAATATTGTCCCGGAAGATCTCATTAGTTAATTACTCATTTGTTCTTGGTACGTTCTGTATCTTTTTCTTTTCGCGTTCACGTACACTCCGACTGGTAGTTTGAGTAGAATCTCCTGAGGCATTCTTTAATTTGCAAAGGCAAGGGTAGTATTCCAGCTTCTGACTCAAGTACTATCGTAGGGTGGTGACGAGGGCACCCGTGGCTGTTAGTAGTGCCAATCTGTGTATTGAATGCAGGGGTCTTAATGACGAATTAGGGGCATTACACCACGCCGGTGCTCCATAAAGTATAGTAGGGTATACAGTGGCTTTTATCAGGTTGCGGATAAGATCACTTGTGATAAAAGGTGAAATGTTTTTGATTTTTTGTATTGCTGCTACCGTCTTTGAGCATCTTGCTGCTAGGCCACGCATATGGTTCGCCCAAGTTAGCCTTTCGTCCAGGATAAGACCCAGGTATCGTACTGAGCTTTTCGGTGCGATTTCCTCATTGTTCCATGAGAGCGGGGAGATGTCCGGTTGATGCTTTC
>RJJA01000560.1:0-27007 GCA_003724045.1 Lepidurus arcticus | reverse complement strand
GACGAGGTGAAAAATTAGGACAAGTACCGGAAAGAGTTCCCTATAGAACAACCTTGGAATAATTAACATATGTTTGTAAGTTTTGGAAGAAAAAAAGATTCCGTAAAAACTGTGTCAAAGATACCGACTCTCCCCTACATTTGGCCATTATTTGTATGTCTGGAATAACTGTAAATATACGATCGTTCTAATCCCTCTAATTCCCAATCCCCCAAAACCACGCTGAATGTGCTTTCATGCTAAAATAACGGTATGCCAGCAATCATCTCATGATTTCTTTTACATGGATCAATTAAAGCCGGAATGAATGCGTATTTTGGCTTTGGGAGGCTTTCTCGACCTAAGCTGAAAAGCTGAGGATGTGGTGTGATTGGCAACGCAGGGGATAGCGCATTGAGCAAGTGACACTCGTACAAGCGATTATAATAATAGCGGCTCTATGCAAATACGCAGTTCGTGAGACTTGGAAAACAGCTTTTCCTTACCATACCCAGAAGAACGATAAGCTGGACCTTTTATCCATTTATCCATCTTTTAACCTTTTATCCATCTTTTCGACCTTCTCCAGCTAGGTTTAGGGCAGGTTTTAGGCTCCTTTTCTCTCATTCTTTGGCAGTGCTTTTACACAAGGAAAACTGGCAATTTGACAGAGCGGGGTGTTCGGAAACTCGCCAACACTGGCTCCAAAGACAACTTTTGAGTCTGGGTGATGTTAAAAGTCATGCTTAACGCGTTCCTGACGACAGCCAAGAGGTTTTTGACTGATGCTGATGACTCAAAACTTATCTACCTGCAAAAGAAGAAGAATATTCGTTCAAGTATTGCAAAGAAGAATATTGGTGCCATTGAATGTACGTTTTCTTCTGCTGCACTAATTTTCTAGCAATTATTTAAGAAACTTCCGACAACGGGCGCAAACCTACGTTGGTCATTAAATGTAAGAAACTTAAGTGAACACCAACTTGTGCCAAAATATTCGCTGATAAAGAAACATGTTAGCGAAGTCTTCGATTATGCTAAAGTAGGAAAGTTTGAAAACCGTTCTCTTCCCAAATTGTATTCAAAGAAAAAGCCTTCGATTTCTCTCTACTGCTTTGTCTCCGGAGGACTAGAAAAGATTACCCAAGGAGGCCTTCTCGTGCCTCTAGCCAAGAGGGCTAAAGAGATCGCTGAGCGTCATTAACCAGACCATCATTAAAATTGTGACCTCCGACTTTTAGCCTCCTCGTGTTCAGGAACGCCCACCAATGAATTCCGTCGCTCCCTAAACTTTTCCTTCCACAATCTTCCCCCTATTACAGCACTAAAGAAGCCTAGCATTACAAATTGAAATTCCATGCTACATCATTACCACCCTTGACTAGAGCCATTGTCTCTTTTGCTCTCAAGCCCCGGATGAACTCATCAAATTGACCAAAAGCGCGAAAACTTGACGTTTAACTTTTGAAAACAATAATTTTACCGCGTTCTCCTCTGTTCGCTTATGTAGCGGACCATTCATCAGCCAACACTAAGCCAATACTAAAACCCCTTCAAGTTTTTTTATATATAATATCACAGGTCCAGTAATCCGCCTACGAACAGCCGTTAATCGCGATACTTACGGCGAGGATCATTACGCTCCCTCCTTTTCAGCTCACGGAGAACCAAAAGCGGATTACATAAATCGTTACGTGTCCTCAACCGTCCGCTTGTATTCCGTTGTCCTCAAACATGCAGCAATAAGCCACGAGCAAAACTGACGGAGGTCAAGAGATTCAAGTCTCTTTCCAACCGTAAGGAATGACGCTAAGCACCTTTTCCTCGAGAAGATTACAGACAATTTGGCTTGGGTATGCAAAAAGGCCCAGATCTAGAATCGTTCATTCCGGGCTTTTAGGTTTAAGCTTTTTTCCTTACATGTCATACAGGAATCATGACTTTGCTTTGACTCCTTTTTAGAGTGATCCTCACTTTGGGCGAGGATTTGGACTTGGTCGGACGGGAGGAGACAAGATGTTGAGTCAGATTTGCGCTCGAAGTTAATGACAAAAGCGTTTTTGGCGAAGCAGATAAGCTTTCTTATAGCAGACGGTCTTTCTGCGATAGAATAGATAGCTCCCTGGGCAACGGCGGGGAGGAATGTTAACCCCATACAGTTCTTTAGAGAAAGTTCCAAGTTACCAAACCCTCCGCTCCTCCGATATCTCAAATGTGCAGTTCCAAGTTGCATTCATTTCCCCAAAGGAAGCATGGAGAGGGCCTATTATGTCCCCTCTTGTCAAAGCAAAAGTTCTTCCCCCATTTTCCCTTCGATTTTTACTTTTTGTGCCCATTCTTCTCGATACAGACACAAAAAGATCCTAATCAGATAGAGAAGGAGCTCCCCAAGATTCGAATCGGATGATTTGTTAAGTTGGCACCTGGATCTGGATCCCATTTCCAATTTTGGGAAAGTCCTTTACGGGGCGAAGGGGGAAAGGGATCTTTAAAAGGCTAACTACCAATGTATGGCCACTACTCTTTCTAAGTAGCACTAGAGGAAAGAGTTGTTGGGACAGTCTGCGAGCCACTTATTGTGCGCGGTCAAGAGTGGCTGCGGGACTGTGGCTTGGATAACGTACCCGAGAATAAATGTTCCCCAATCTGGGGGTAGACGGTTAAGAACGGAGAAGCTTCCTGTTCTGTGGTATCCCACTTTAAGTCAATACACTTTTAGAAATGAACGAGATAAACACTCCGGCTCTCTTTGAATGACCCATTTAGACATTATCATTCTGGGCTGTATTTATCCAAGCTTTCTAAATAAGCAAACACTCGTTTAGAGATAGGTACGAAGAGGTATAGTTTAAGGTCCACCCTTACGGCATGGGAACGAACTTTTTTCTTTAACTTGGCCCTCTTCCCATCATATTTACCACCGACACATAAACCACTTGGAAAAGTACGTACGTTTTCAAGAGAATGTGGAAGCAGGAAATCTGTGAGCAATCGCGTTAAAAGGACCATGTTTTGATAGTCCCAATTACTGCACTTGAAATCAAAGTGCATTTAATAATAATGCAACCTAATTTTACATTATGCAATAGGTTCAACTAGGATCTCTTAATAAATACTTGGCAGTTCATGAAATACTTCATAGCCAGCAGGGTGAACTGAAATGACTCAATTTAGAAAACCAGGTGCTGCCAAACTTTTAGGATCCATTAACTGGCTTTTGAATTCGTTTTGCTATTACAACTGTAACTTGGCAATGAGTGGCTGAAACTTTACATTGTAAAGGTTTGTTTTTCATGAGATGCATTTCAAAGCTCAAATAATGAAAATATGTTTGGGAATCTATGCAAATTTCTGTAGGAACTTACCGTTGTTTTTTTTAGAGCGCGACTTGTAAAAAGTCGGCAGACTAATAATGTTTTCAGGATGCGGGTTAGTTTACCCAAGAGGGTGTGATCCAATTATCCTTTCGCAACTCGCAGCCAAGAGGCAGTGAAAATGAATATAACCATATCCTTGACTGCCACTTGTTTTCATATGTACATGATTAATGAAGCAAAAAAGCAAACCTCATCATCTCGAAACGAGTCTAACCCAAACTGCTGTATGCAAATCGGTTCCAAATCGTCTCGACCATGAAATTAAACGGAATAAAATCCATTCCAATCTACCTTAGGAAATCTTCGACAATGGAATTGCTGCAGTTGTTAAGCTGGGACTGGCAAGTTTCCTATTTCACTTGTAAAAGTTTCAAGGAAGAATACCTCCCTGGTTAACCTCCTATATAGGTTAACGAGATAAGAGAAGGGTGAATTGACAGTTGGACATCCTTGGGCTACAACAATAGGACGATGCAATGTGCTTGGCGTGTGCTCTTAACTCATGCACCCCCCATGTTACATCAAAACAATAGTTATGTCTGTGTTCTATTCTTCGGAGAGAAAAAATGTGAAACGTTTTGGGTCTTACGATTTTTTTTTGTTTAAGGATTGCTGCGTCATGTGATCATGATTGAAGAGGCCTAGCGAGATGTTAGAGGTGTAAAAAACGAATCCTATTGTGAAAAGAGACGAGAATGTGAAAATCTTCCTCGAAAGCTATATTTTTGTATCCCTGGCCCATTACTCATTCCCCTCTTGAGAGAGCCTTTTCAGAAGGAGGCAGGGAAGAACGTAACCGTTGCTAAGCGTCTCTATAAATGAGCAGGAATTCTTTCCTTTTCCATTGTAAAATAAAAAATAAAAAGATTTGTTGGAGTAAAAGTAACATACGCCTCTCATTAGTCCGTTTGTATGCAAATGAGCGGGCCATACGGCACACACACAACCGCAAGTAAAGAAATAACATAAACGAAAGGCGATTAAAAACATTCAAACAAACCGGTTCTACCTCTGTCCTCCATTCCTTTCATGCTTTCCCCCACCCAATCTCACAATCCTCCTCTTTTGTTTCCTGAATTTAATAAGACAGATCAACTATCAGCACGGGCAATAAAAGCATATAGGACAGGTTTTTTCCTTTTATCTTCACGTTCGAAAAAAACAAAAGAGACAGATGCCCGCATCACACTGTCAGTAGGGGAATAAAAGGCGCCTTTCATGGCCATTACAAGTCTTGAGGCTTGAGTTTGGTGCAGACGCGGGACCGTCACCTTGTAATTAATGTCAACGCCAACGTGTATAACGCAACACACGCGCTCCGGACCAACGTTTGAGCATGGGCCAGTTTAAGATCTTCGTCGGCCCAAAAATATTCGTTCTCTCTGCCCTCAATTCATCCCACGAAAATAAAGCGAAAAACAAACAAACAGAAAAAGGTGGAACTTTTAGTGACAAAAGCATAGGAATAGCATTTTTAGGCCTAGATGTACTATACAGTACACGGCAGAGGACCGTGATCCTTAATAGTACGGGATTAGTCACGAACAGACCGTTTATGGTCAGGAGTTGTGAAGACGAAACTTAAGTTCTCACCAACCACACGGTTTCCAACAAGTTTTGAACACTTTCCTTTAAACTGTGCCCCCCACAGGAAGTTGGAAAAAACGAAGAAAAAAATCAGCCTCCCCTAATAAATAAACCTGAGGAACCGCAATTCATTAGAGAGCTCCCGCCTAGCAAGAAAATAATTCTACCTGTCGATTCCCGACTCACAACTTGTTTTCAACTAATTTTGTCAAGAAGAAAGATAGTTGAAAAGTATATAAAAGTAGTTTCTCTGAGTTTTAAAATAGTCTTAGGCTTATTATTTTCCAAATAAAATAATAAGAACCGTATCTTGTTAGTGTCTTAATTGGTGAGAAATCTTGAACCGAGAGTTCGACCATTTGATTTGGGACATTGTGCTGCTACAACAAACTGTGGTGACAAGTTGTACTTTTCATAAGCAAAACAAGCAGAGAAACTTTGCCGGCAGTTCTATTTCTTTCTTTTTACTTTCTTACGCAAGGCTTTCGAGAAACACTAACAAACATCAGCGCCATCTGTGACTGTTTTCGATCAATAAGCCAAGGTATACGGGAGCCTTAAAATAGCATTACTCAAAATAATAATAATAGCGAGCAAAGTAGATTAAGTGTACCCATCTATAAGAGTTCTGCTAACTTCAAAGTTAAATTAATGCAATTTAAAGCAAAATCGGAAATCTGCAGACCCGTTGACGGCATTGCAGGTCGCTCATCCAAGAGTTCAAAGAAGCGAGAAAGAATAAGAGGTTTAACAGTTTGTTGTACCTATACACGGTTAAGTGGAAAATCGCATTGGGTTTCGTTTTAACAAGGAGAAGGGAAAATCTTGTTCAATGCTTAGCCATGCTCCGACACCTGGACGTGTATGGTCGGTGTGGGGGGTTAAAAGGAGGCCATCGCATGTTCCGTGGGCATTCCAGCCGACACGAGGAGAGAACCAGTAGCTGAGGCTTTCTGAGAATCTCAGGGAGAGTTTGACCCACCGATCCCCGGACTAAAAAGAAAAAAAAAGGTGACAAATGAATGAATGTAACAAAGGTGTGGACTGAGGGGCACCACAAAAGAAATGTTTCCAAATGGTTTGTTGGTCCTTTTGAGGTCTTTTCCTCCGTTTTGCTCACGGTCAATAGCGTACACAACCCTCCGCCCCGTCAATAGACGGAAATGAACAAACTCAATGGAATCGCTATTTAACACGGGGCGCGAAATAAACGGAAGAAAAGCGAGAAAACCTTCCTTTCTGGAAGCCAAGCTGAACAAATGGGGGGTGAATCCCTGTCCCTGGTTCACAACATTCTTTCTTTTCAATCTGATCCTTGTCACCGAATTTTCACAAAGTTACGTTAGAGATATGGGGGTGGAACTGGTACAAAGACGCTTGGCTTTTGGCCTCTTTGGAAGCGATTTTCAAGTCCTTTGCCGCTTTTTCAGCATTATCTAAAAGTATGTATTTTACGAAAGTTAACTTTAACCTATTATGCCCCAAAGCTGCTACAAATTGTGGCAAATCAGCTTTAGCCAGAAGCTTATACTTTGGGAGATGATCCTTGTGCAAATTAGTAACATGCAAGTCATGTGAAATACGTTGCCCAAAAATATGTCCTTCTGCTGTGCACCTGACTAGCTGTAGATTTGGGACACTGCCGCTTACAGCAAATTATGGTGACAATTTGTACTTTTCAGAAGCAAAACAAACCGGAAATTAACTATATTTTTCTTTTTATACTTTCTTACGCAAGGCTTTCGCAAAACCAACACGTTCTCCGGCTTTAGTGAAAAACGGGTGTAATGTATCCCGCTGTTCAAAATCACACTGTTGTGTCATTTTTCGAACAATGATTTTTTTTATGCTAATGGAGTGAAAGACAGTACGCGTTTTCAACGATCCTCATCAACGTAAGTTGATGATCATCGTTAGCCTAACCTAACCTAATGCGTTTCCAATCTAACTACCAATTGTCAACTACAATTACACCCGTTTGTCATTCTCTTCAGAGAATGTTTTGCAATAATTTGGCTCACTAATGTCAGTATGACCAGCGGGTTTGTAACCGGAGAACCTGAGGTGCAAAACACTAACAAACATCAACGCCATCTTTCTGTTTCGCATTAAAAAAGCTAATGTTTACGGAACCTTGAACAGAAGCATTAACTGTTGTTACACAAAATGAACAAAATAAATCAAATCAAAGGGTCTATCTGGCGCAATACACGCCGTGAAATTCCTCGCCATTTCGCCATTGTCGACTTTCAAGTTTTGCTGATACATGATAAAGCAAGTATTCACTTGTAGATCAGTGCGAGCAGCGACAAATCAGTGAAGGTTCTTTAGAGGCCATCAAATATTGCGGTTAGCGCTCTTCGTTCCCATGCATGAGAAAACCCTGCGCTAGTTGTAGCCTTCCCTTAATTTTCCCTAAAATCTAAAAGCTCGAACCAGCCAATCCACGTCAGTTTTACCACAATTGCTAAAGACCCTTTCTTGCATAACGTCTTTGTAACATTTTTAGGGTCTCAAGGCTTTTTTTCCTCCCTTTATTACAGCTGCCGTGTGAATCAAAACGCGCCACAAAACAGAAACAAACGGACAAACTTTCTCATTAAAAAAAAGAGGCAAATCTTGGGCACCCACCCTTCATTATCACTCCAAGGGAATAGCTGCGCTACTTCATTATTATCTCCCAAATGGTGCCATCAAAACAAAAAGATCTCTTTTTCAGGGGGTTTCACTTTCAGACACCGAAAGGCAACCACTCGTTGACTTGAAACAATAGCTCGCTTCGACTCTATCTTGTTTCCAGATACTATTGTTTCTTGGTCTCCTATTTTCGGGGGAAAAGGCTTTCGTATCTACCTAAAAAATTGTCAAAAGAGGCCTAACCGGAAGACACGGTTTGGCACCGTTTCTTGTCGTTTTTCCACATGGAAAAAGTCGTCATTTTTTCCGAAAGGATATACAGTACTTTTCCGTTGTAGCGCTCTTTATTTTTACACCTTGTCTTCCCAGCGGTATATGCTACACACCTTGATACATGCAACACCGCTGACTCTATTCATTAGCACAGGTCATACTCTGCGTCGCTTGAGGAGATTTGGGGGCTCTTGGAAACCGGTTTTAGCTTCTTCCCACCACCAAGATGCGTTTTTATTTGTCATGGGCTGTATAAAGCAAGGCTAATAGTGAATCACCGGTTTATTTGCCCTTCGTCGTCTTTTCTTTATTTATAGAATTAAACTACTTGGGAAGAAAATTGACCCACACAGGAATTTATGTCTAACATACTTATGCCTATAGACAAATTTTTTGTAGAAATCTTCCTTTGAATTCTTCGAGTCCCTCTGCCTTCCTCATACAAGCCACACAAAGGTTTATTTTTCATTCATTATCCTTATGGGTTTTGTTCTTAATTATTCTAAAGAGTTTTAATTAATTATCCTTATGCATGATTGATCGCACAGTATACTTCATTTCTCTGTTTTCTAAGAAAAAGAGAGATTCTGAAATTAAGAAAGAGATTTTTTCTACGAAAAGGAAAACAAATGTTTAATTACAAGGGAAACTAATTGTATATAAATAAAGACAGACGAATGTGTTTGTGTACAACTGAAAATCGGTAAACACTGACAAAAAGGTGTTTTTACCACCAATTATCTTTATCATTCCTTCCGCTCTTTCTTTGGTTCGCCCAAATTAGATCAACTTGGGTGGGTAATGACTCCCAAGCGTTGCAGGTTTGCACCATACGGGGCTGAGAAAAAGGGAGCCTATTTTCCGGTCCATTAGCGGTTACGGTATACTAGTGAGCTGGTGTGGTCTTGGGCTCTTTTCTTTTTCGTTGTTGGCCATGTGGTAAAGATGCTAAGCTTTTCGGACATAGGCTGGAGGAGCGTCGCATCAAAATAAATTCGATGGCTTTTCCTTAACTTTCCTTTGCTAAATAAGCTGTTGCACAGACTATACGTAGAAATCTCCAAAATGGATAGGCATGTTTTAAGCTCCATCCCGCTCTAGTCTTATGTTTGATTACACACATAGAACATGCTAAATCCCTTCCAACGCTTGTCATGAGACGCAGCAGGCGACTCAACGATCGGAGCTCTTAAAAATGCATTGGAAAACTTGATTCAAAACTTGATCCAAGATTAAAGCCGCGACATATATGCCAACATGCCAATTTTACTAGACGTTAGCTCGAAAACTTGTATGCGGACTGCAGGTATGGCCCCAGCTGTCCGCCAAACTGGGAGGTCAGGGAAAACTTTCAACTCTTTTCCAGAGAAACTCTTCAACGGACAACAGTCCGACCGACTATTAACAATTGTTGATACAGTTAATGGAAACGCTAAGTGACGGGGGGAAACGAACTCAAGTCTCGTTCCCATGGCCCAAGTCTGTTATTTTTTGGGCCCGTTCTTTTTTACTTTTTGGGGGCTTTTTGTCCTTATGGGTTTATGATTATTATACCTGGGGATGCAACCTAAGTTAGCCTACAGCGAGACGGGACATGGAGGATCCAAGGTGTGCTTTCCGACCACCACCATCTTTTTCGTTTTCACTAAGCCCGAAGACCCATATCGGCGGAGGAGGAAGGAACTCGTCTTCAGTAGTTTCCCCGAGTTCCAGAGGAGCGGGTGTCTTTTCAGTTCATTCAAGTCCGTCTCTTTGCTACGACGCTCTTTTCATTATTGAGTTTCTGACACGTTTTTGGCGAGATTTTGCATCATTTCATGTGGGTGGTTTAGCGGGCTGAAGGGAGTTGAATGAATTCCAAGTGAGACATTTTGACTGTTTTTTGAGTAATTTAAAAGAAAATGGCGGGAAAAGGGTTGGTGGTCTTCGTGCTATTGCTGTGGCACATCGATCCTAGTGCAAGTTCAATGGTGACTTTGAACGGAAACGGATACGAAAACTTGCTGATCCAGCTGGATGTTACTCATGACTCAGACTGTGTCCGTGTTCTTCATAATTTGGAGGTGAGATTTTTTTAAAAATGTCGCTGGTCATAGGAAATTGGCGAATATTGCAAGTTTTCCTGTAATTTCTTAATTGGGAATGTTTTAATGTTTGTAGCGAATAGCTAATTAGCGGTTGCATCCTCATTGAGGAGAAAAATATTGAGGAGAAAAAGTAAGAGGTTTAAGAAAAATAATAAAAGAACGGTCAAGAACAAAAAATAAATAAAAGAGTTCTCATCACTCGTGAAGTATACCCTGTGCATATTTATGCAAATGATCTTGGCTTGAAGACTGTTGCTTGTTGATAACCAAAGTCGTCATTACCATACGAATCCTTTTCCACCATTACCTGGTTTCACTATAGGGTCCCATTAAGGGTAAATACAAATTTTAAAGGATTTTCCCCCTTTCTTCGTTCTTTTTATAGTAAAGCTTTTGCATCGCCCATAAGCGACCCGAAAGGTTACGCATTCTTTTTTAAAAAATCCCGAGGGAAAAAGACGCCTACTATTAATGTTTCAGAGAAGGTCAAAGCTTTTTTCCCAATGAGCATACAAACGGTTGAGGCAGGTGAGAGATTGCTCATCCACTCGGAAAGGTTTTTCTCGGGGATCGGGGCAATTCTCCAGTCAGTCAAAGAGTGTTTTTTTTACGCTTGTCGGAGATAACTTGCAACAATGCTATTCTTTTCTTTCCCTTGCCTTCACATTGGAAAACTGCAATCCCGCTTCAGCGTTCAGGCTCTGGCACTCAACCTGCGATTAAAGAGGCTGGCCCGTGAAATTTCAGCGCCATACAAGTTAAAAAAAAGGACTGGGCTTTTTTAATTTTAAAGTAACAAAAGCGCAAGAAAAAAGAAGGTGCCGACCCTCGTGTGTAGAGTAACGCTTTCTCGCCTCAAGTGATGTTTTCCTACATAGCACAGGCCTTGACTGAAAACTCTTTTATTCTCAAGAGCCTATGTAACACCTGCTTCATTCAATTACACCTAATTGCTTCAAAGTCTCTCATTTTGTTGCCTCAACAGACAAAACTTGATTAAAATATCACAGTTTTTCGCATTATAAGTTTAGTGTTTAACACATACAAATAATAGTCGTATGCCTCCTTAAAATCTTAAGCCAAAAATCAGGACCGAGAAAGCCTTTCTTTTCGTTAGAAACTATAATTTGTTACTGTTTAATGTTTTTTTTAAATCTTTCGTCGTGAGAAGTTGTGAGTAATACGAGCTCTAAACGCAAACATCTGTTTCGCTTCGGATGAGCCTACAGAAATCGTCTCTACTTTCCTTGACACCTAAAATTGGGTTTCACTCTATTATAGTTCGCACCATGACCATAAACCTCTATAATACCGAGAAGATGTCGAGAACTAAAATGGGGGATGATCCCTTCATGACACATGCAAGTCAAAAAGGCCGCGAGGTTTTTAGGTGGAAGATGCATATGGCACGACCTCTTTGGAAAATGAAAAAAATGAAATGAAAGAATTGAAAAGAAAAAGCTTAACAAAGGATATTTTTATTCGCCGAGAGAGCCAAAATCATAAAAGAAAGTGACGTGCGTGTCGAGGATGTAGCCACTTTTTTGCTTATTTTCGTCCTCAGCATTTTCTAATGACATGCAAAAGAAAAAAATCTATGCAATCCTCCCCTGGCATGAACGGAAGATGGTTTTGTTTTCCCAACTCTTCTTCTTGTACACCCATAGAACACAATGATCTGCGTACAACATAATATCTCTCGTTTTAAATTATGCAGAACGTATCCTGTCCCTCTTAAGTGGACCTTTATTTTCTCTCTAAAGCGTCTTCTTATAGTTACAGCAAACGGCTTTTAAACTTATTCATATGCTAAAGTTTTCCCTTTTTTAGACAAGCGCTTATTAAAAAGCCCTCTATATCTCTGTGGCAGGGAATGGAAACCTTGAGCGTTGCGTCCTCTCTGCATTTAGAATGCTTTACGAGCCTTTCACTAATTCCCCCGAGTCATTTCAGTAGAATGGTTTTTTAAACACGTGTTCTATAACTCGACTCTGGAAAAGCACGCGTTTAAGCAATTAGGTAGAATCGTTTAGGTCACTCGGGAATATACACATCTCTTTTAAGAAAGTAGTGTCAACTATTATTCACTTTATCCTCAGATCTTCCCCAAATTTAAAAGGCTCCCCTATATTAAAGCTTATTGATTTAAACAGTCACAGATGGCACTGAAGTTTGTTAGTGCCTATGAAAGTAAAAAAATGAAACAAACATTGCCGGTAAAGTTTATACGCTTGTTTCGCTACTGAAAAGTACTTTCCTCATGCCAACCGCCCATACCGAGCTATAAGTATACGATAGCCTTAATGGTAAATGCTTACCTCATTTCCCCAAATCCACTCATTAGCCAATTATAGCCAATCTCGATCCTACCGGGATTGGGGAATTCCGTCAGAGCAGGCATTCAAATTATAGAGGTTGTCTATGAGGAATTGCAGCCTTGGTGACCAGATATAAAACATCGTAGGCGTCGAGGTGTCAAAAACTTTTGACACAGAACACAACTCGTAATCCCCTTTTCATGACAGTCCCACAAACTTTTACAATGGGTCTGATGACCTCCATGGCCCCTAAAACGTTCAAGAATAGGTCATGGGAAACATAGGCCTCTCTATGATATCTTTCTCGAAAGAGAATACAATTTCCGTTAAACAGAGCTCTCTTGTCTTGCATAATCGTGAGCTACTGGTCCTGCACGAACCATCTCGGCCCTGGCTCAAAAAAAGGTCCTGGGTCTTATGAGGATCTAATGAAACAAAACTATCCCCTTTAAAAAATAATACGAGCTCTCTTTATGAAAAGTTAACTTTTAAAGTTCAAAAGGGTTAAACAAAAGCGCGTCTGGCAACGTTGGGAGAAAAGCGAGACTTTTTTTTTCCTTTTCGGACATCGGAAAGAAAAAGTCAGTTCACGAGTGAACGATTAGGATCTTTCACAATATCCATAAGAACAAAAAAGGATGCTTTGATGGTCGGGGAGGTTTTGTGTACCGGCCTCGTTGGACTGTATGGGAATGCTTCGTTCTCTTTCTTTTCAATAGGGTTGACAAGCTTGAGAAAAAAGATAAAAGGAAAAACTAGTTCGTGATGTTCCTTTAGTCTTTACGATCAACATTGCTGCGCAAGGGCCGAACATGCCGAGTTATCCATATCTGTAAAAAAAAACGCCAGCATAGTGGTCATTTTCTCTGCCGTGGTCTTTCGGTCACTGCATACATCGCATGCTCATCACAAACTCACAAAATTTCCCACGTATGAGAACTGGGTGCACTTAAAAAAAAAAATTGGTGGGGAAGCATTCCTGGTCAAAATTGTTACCGATGCCGAGCAGTTTCAACATTTCCAGACAATAGAAATAGTTTCCAATAGTTGAAATATTTCCATGAAAATGAAAAAGAAAATTAACAAATAAATGGTGAAAGTGATGTTCCTGTTCATTGAATTCATAATTCATAAATTCATTAATTCATGTTCATAATTCATTGGTATTTCGTTCCAACATAACGAATCGTGGAGCTCGGAAGTTTACACATGTAATCTTTCAGTAAAGATATTTCCCCCAAAAGCCTTCTCGATCGAATTTCAGGGTGCCGAGTGTGACAGAAAAGTTTGATTGAGAACCTTCCCCCAAAAGTGGGTCATCTGTATGGTCAAGCCTTCCTTGATTAGCGCTCATTTCCGCTCTTACCCCACGGAAGTTTCTCCAACAGAGAATTAAGAGCGTGTCGAACGGAGGCAATAATACTAGAAATGCTTTCTAACTGACGCGTGCGAGGACAAGTTAGTGGTGGATCTTGAGACATCGGCGTTGTTTTTCACTGGAGAAAGGATCAGTTGTGGCAACTTCTTCCTTCCTATAACTGACCTTCCTTTCTTTTCTTGTTCTTCTTCCCGCCTTTGTCAACTCAACCCATCAAGCAAACCTTCTCTTCAGCACAATACAGCTTCGTTAAGAAAAAAAGCTTGACTGGTGTAACCCCGCTAAAAGCCAAGGGTTCCTTTTTACGAGTCTTTCTTTGGAAGGAGAAGAAAATAAAAACACAAATTACGCGCTTTCATATATTTTTAGCTTGGGCTAATCTCAGGCTGCGAGACAACAAAGAGGAAGACTAACCACTCTGAACCCTCGGCTTTTAAAAAAATAAAGCTAATGTTTGTGACTCTTGTTCCTGTATTCTCGTGTAGGAACTACTCGCCGCAGCGTCCCAACAATTGCATGCAGCGACCTACCAATGGCTCCATTGGCAACACATTCAAGTCCTAATTCCTGCGTCATGGAACAATAGTCTTTGTCTGGGCGATTCGAATCGGACACGGACGGTGACCCGAGCGACTTGGGCTCGACTTGGCGAAGCTGATATGCAGATTAGTTCCAGCCTGCATCCCTTGTTGGGAACAGTGCCCTGGACGGAGCAATACGGGGGGTGTGGCCAGCCGGGTAAACAGATTCATTTCACTGTCAACTTTTTAACAACTCAGACAGAGGACATCACGTTGAAAGGTAAAAGAAAAATAGAAAGATCTTATGCAGTTTCAATACATGATGGTTCCCTGTGGTATGTAGCCAAGAGACTCGTCCAACAATGGGCGCGTTATCGGTACGGAGTCTTCGACGAGATCGGATATGCGCAGGATGAACAGTACCCTTTGGCGTACCAAGAAGGATTGACCACGAAGCATTCCACCTGCAACAATGCTACAGACAAGTAAGAAAATTCTCAAGTTTTTTTTTTAATATGCGCTGATAAAACAGACTCGGGGAAACTACTGTGCTCCTGAAACTAGCCCGATTTCAATTTACCAAATGTTGATTATTTTTAGTACATACAACATACAAACAATTCCCTTTCATTGAGACCTCCTATCGCTTGCCGAAAAAAAATTCCATCAGAAAGTTTTCTCACCCTCCTTTTCGCTGGTTCAAGAATGAAATGAAGGTCTTCATGATAGGAATGGCAAGATTTAATGCCTCGTGGGATTGACGGCTGTCAAAGAACATGCCGTGATGCTAAACTTGAACTGTATATCCTAAGCCAAGTTAGCTCTCTACCACAACACTTCAAAGGACTCGCTTGATCCGTTTCTATTACAAGAAAATCCGCTTTCTTGGTTTCCAAGCCATGAATCTCGCCCTCATGGGATCTCCCCGCATGGGATCTTGTTCTTTTAAAAAAAAAATTAGCTTGGGATGTCATTTAGGAGATATTAACACTAGTGTCAACTTAACCATCCATCACCCGACAAGCTCACCGGGGGGGGAAAGAGGGTGTCTGGGTCGCGCCACCCGCGACACATTTTCCCTTCACCAGCGAATTTTTGCATAAAATTTACACTGCCGCGTCAAAAACGAGCCTTTCTGCTCCGTAAATTAACATATGTACCGAGAAATATAAATCGGAGGAAAATTCCCCAAATATCTGATTTTCGGTTTTTCCCGTTTGCTTCCAGAGACAACAATACTACCACGGAGGAAATGACAGAACTGAACATTGCCACGTCACTCATGGCCTCACCCACGGATTCCCAGGTAAAAAGACCGCAAAACGATTGACAAAGAGAGGTATATAAAAGCTAATGTTTGGATTTCAAGTTGGCGCATTTCTGCGATGCTTCGACGCACAATAAGGCCGCTCCCACCAAACACAACGTTTTGTGTGAAGAGAAAAGCATCTGGGAAGTGTTCATGACTCATCCCGATTTCAAATTACAGTAAGAGGGTCTTCATTTCTTTAAAAAAAATACTTCCCATCTTTATCCAAGTACGGACTCTCAACGCACATTAACTGTAGGAGAAATCGTGCAGGAAAAGAATTGGCCTGGATGGATTCAGAAGACGTGGTTTTCTCGACAGAATCGCACAAGGAGGAAGTCGAGAGTGCGACTGAAACGACTGAGACGGATTCGTTTCTCTTCGCGCCCAAAATTGAATACGTGATTGCTGATGTAGCCCGATACGTCATCATCTTGGACCGGACCCAAACTATGGCAACCAATGTAGGTTATCTTCCCGCTTTCTGTTACAAAATACAGACAACGGTAGTAAAGAGGAACAACGCTTTTAGAATCGCTGGAATATCATCAGGAGATCCTTGGTGAGGTTCATCCATGCACTGCCCGATGGTTCCGAACTGTGTGTCATTAGCATGGGACACGAAGCTTCATTGGTTCTGCCGCTCACACTCGTCACTGCGGGGAATCGCGACGGCCTAGTCGGTCGCATTCCTCGCCGCCCTTTGACCTTACCTGACACATGTCTGACCTGCGCTTTCAAAATGGCTCGACAGGTAACATTTCAAAATTTCCAACGTTACCCACTTTTTTCCCATCGTTTTGCGTGCAATGCATTTCCTTTCTTTCTTCGGGTAAACGCCATGTTTGCCTGCAAGAGGTGTGTAGCGAAGGTGGGTGGCGCTCTCTTTGCGAGTGTCATTAGGTAGTCTAATTATTGATATTACCTGACACGCCACAAAAAAGCTACGTGTCCTCTTCTGCTTGGGCGTTCAAGGCGCCGCCGACAAGTGAAAGCAAAAATCAAGGCTTTTACATGTCTTTCTGTTTTTGAATGCTACTGGCGGTTACGTGAACTTGTAAACCCCGGAAGACCTAGATTTTATTTGAGATTCATGTACTACGAAACCAAATTTAAAATCAATCACACGTAGCCTTAAGACCCCTGCCGTCGCCAAAGACCCAACGCATACGATCCTGTTGACGTGAAAATTACAAACACGCATGTATCAGATTTCACTGATCATTTCAAAAAGTGCCATAAAAGTAGAGATTTGCAATTAAAACTTCGTTTTCCCACCTACAACCCTACAATAAAACTAAATATTTATAAATGCATTTGAGAAAAATAACAGCATATGTTACTATAGGTGCTCAACGAGGCTGCTTCCTGCTGCGCGGGTCAAATCGTGCTGGTGACGGGTTCCTCTACATACCCAGACCAGTTCTCATCCTTGGCCGACTCGATTCTTTCCAAACGGTCGCCTTTATCCGTGTCTGTTATCGCTTACCCCTCTCATAAGACCTTCCCGGAATTGGCCCGTTTAGCCGGCAACAATGGCTTAGCCATGGCGGTTTCTGAACGCAACGCCAGTGCTGCCCTCACTCAGGCGCATTTAACTCGAGCTTTGTTGCAAATTCTGCGAAGGGATCAACTTCCTCTTCATCAGGTAATTATTTTCAAAAATATTTCCTAAAATTGGAAGCAAAAAGACCAAACCGCGTCTCAAGCATGGGAAAATCCCATTCCCAAACATTAAAATCTCAAAACTCCCACGAGTTAGGGTCGCCGAACTTTTCTTTTTTGACGATTTTATTCTACAAGACCGCAGGATATAATTGTTGTATAGCATCTGTTCTATGTTTCTGGAACAGGTGTACGAACAGATTCACTGGTCGTTTGATGGATTGGAGGCCGCTGGCGCTTTTTTGATTGAAGAAGGCTTAGGAGAAAACACTTTGGTCACCGCCCACTGTCACGACGAAGGCGATGTGGAGGCATTGGAAGTGACCAGTCCTTCGGGACGTGTTTTCGATCTCCCGTTAGTCACGGATGGTTTGCTTTATTTACGACTACCAGGAGTGGCTGAGGTATGACTTTTTCCTTTTTTTTATTGAAAAGAACGTCAACTTTTAACTTGGTAATTGTACTAATTCGATTTTTTTTAATAGGAGGGCATTTGGAAATACAGACTGAAATTCTATCAGCTGATCAAAAACGGTCCAGCGGCTGTAGTCGTGGAAGTCCTGAGCGAGAAACACACTACGGACCCTACCATTATTGCGAGCGTATGGACTAATGTGGGGACAGAAGCCGTTAATGCTTCAACTACGTCGGTCATCTTCTACGCGGACATAAAGAAAGGACAGTTCCCGATTCTAGGAGCGCGTGTTACGGCCATCGTTACTCGGCCAGGGTCGGCGGAGCCCGAAGTACGAGTCACCTTGTCAGACCGAGGATCTGGAGGTAAGCGACTGACTGTGAACGCACGTCACGTGAAATTTATTACCATTGCAACACGAGTCACGATTTTCATTTTGAACTACTAAACGAAGTATCAATATCACAGTTCACTAACATACTATTTGTAAACGCAACATTGCATATTACTAAAACTGTCCTTAAGGATCAGTGGAAAAGTTGGAATCAATATTATAACAAAAAAAGTTTCGTTATAGATACTCGTAACGCTGATTTTATAAACAACCTGATATGTTTCCGGCTTTCTTGAGTTTTTCAGTTTACAATAATTCACTGTACACTAATTAGGAATCATAGCAGCAACGCGTAGTAGTTGTTTCCGTACCATACAGTCAAATAACTACGGAATATTTAATGATAGAATCGGTTACTAAATTCAGCAACTAACTATCCCTTTTGCTTTGCGTTTTTCAGATCCGGATATAACACACGGGGACGGAATTTATTCGGGATATTTCACTCATATTGCGTCACCTGGCTACTACGGCGTCCAACTTAAGGTCACTGATGGAGATGGCACTGCCACGATTCCAGAAATCAACTCCCATTTTGGTAATCGTGCTTGATTTTGAATTAAATAAGAAAAAGCTTTACTTATTTCTTTAATCCCCAAGCAGAAGCCAAATGTTGTGGTAGCAAAATGCCGTATAAGAAAACTCGCCACACCCCGCCTTTCACTCGTATTGTGACTGGCCCATCCTTCGTGATCAAAAATGGCACGAATGTCAGTGCCCAAACCGACCTTTACCCGCCGAGTCGGGTCACCGATTTACGCGTCGGCCACGCTTCTAATGCCACTTCCCAAATCGAAATGACTTGGACCGCCCCGGGCGGAGATTTCGATCGCGGATCAGCAGCCAGCTACGAAATCCGCTGTTTCACTGACCGCGGCGCCCTCAGCGCTGCCAACTTCCAAACGCAAGGTATTCTAACCCACGCTGGCCCTCTAGCGCCCGCCGATGTAGGGACACGCCAGAAAGTATCGGTAGATGTGCCCTGGTCCAACCAAATCTTCTACTACGCTCTTTTTGCCTTCGATTCTGTCAATAACCGCGGCAAGGTTTCGAACATTGTCTCAGCTTACATCTACGAAGCGCCGTCTACCACTACCGTTCCGCCTATCCCCGCCCCGCTGGACGTGGTCAACGCTAGCGAAATTCAAAACCGCCAACTCGTACCCGTTCGCTACTTTTGGCTTGGCCTTCAGGAAACCGAGTTGTACGCCCTTGTCGGTGGAGTCATCGGTACGGTCTTGCTCCTCCTCCTGGTTACGATCGTGCTGTGTTTGCGCTCGGCGAAAAGTCGCCAAGAACGACTGGAAGAAAACGGCAAAAATGAGCTCAAAACGGCCGGTAAACCCTCATCTTCTACCATGTACGGAGAAAAAAACTGGTTCGCTACACTGCCACGAGATGACAATAGCAGTCATAACGCTCAAGAAAATCAGGATTACGTTGTGGACGAAAGTGTGAAGCAGTTGTCCCTCCCTCGCTTCATGAAATCGAATTCCTATCGCCACGTGCTCACCAATGGTAGTATTATCATCACGAAAGACGGGCACCACGGGAGTTGTGCCAACGTGATGGTCGACGGGACGTCGCTTTCGTCCAAGCCATCCTTGGCGTCGGACGATACCGGGATCGAATCTTCCGCCGACGAGCGCGGTGATTCACGCGACAGTGCCGATACGGAACCCGCCATCCCTCTCCCGTCTCTGCCCATGACCTCGAGCGCTTTATCTTACAACAGTCCGCCGGTTGACCACTACTCGTACCATAATACAACGCCTACTGATCCCAATTTGGGCATTCCGCTCATCAACAACTGGCCCTATGTCGCAGCACGGAGGAACTCGGCCATGAGCACGCCAGTATCGCCCTACGAGCATAACGAGTCGGGCCATAGGAGGCTGCCGGCGTCGTATAGCTTCCGGGAGCCACCCACTTTTGCCGAGGAATCCGAGCACAGACCCCTTCCGCTCGGTAGTGGACCTGCGAAAAAGAAAAGACATATATCATTCGTCTAACACCGAATTAGGCCGAGTAACAATGATTAATTGCGAGGATTTTGGAAGTAGGCAGTCTGTGATACAGTATGATTTTTTAAAAGTAATGAATGAATCTGAAAACTTATGTATACTTACGACGTGAATCTGAAAATGTAAATGTATGATTAAAATACACGAGCACATTTCTCTAATATCCGTTCCGAAGTAAAAATTCAAATTCAGCTTGCGATGGGTTTATTATAAACATGTAAGAAACCTCGTATCTAATATTGGAAAAGCTTCAATCATCTTCCTTAAGGAACCTAGTCACATTTTTGTGGTGTTCTTCGCACCACACATTTCTCTCACCGACACTACGCTATCTAAAAACCATAGACGGCCTATTTACATCAATTGAAAGCCTAGACAAGAGAAGACGCCCTATTTTTCGTACAATATATTGGACCCTTGAGTGATAAAGTTGGATAAAAAAAACAAATGCACAATTGATTATTTAAAAATTGAAACCGCCTTCTGGGGCAGCTGCGCCGTTGAACTCGTACGCGCCCGAGGAAGTAGGTGGAGCCAAGTCGCTATCCTCGCCCTACAAACAGTTCAGAAAGACAATTAAATATCAATCCATTCCTGGCTACATCACACAATCACAACTGAGAATATGAACGAGAGCCTTCATTTGAAATGTAGTATCGTCAAAACCTTTCAGAATGCGAACAGTGGTTAAGAATTGAAATCATTAGGCTGTGGTACTTCCATCAACGAACCGGAAAGTAAATAACAAAGCGAAGGTTTACCTCTCCAGCAAAATATTGTTCCACGATGCTCAAGGCCTTCTGGTAAACTTGTTCATTTTCATGGTTCTGGAGCGATTCGATACGATCTAAGCCACCACACTCTTCAATGGCCAAGGCTACGCGTTCAATCTCGCCCAACTTCTCCGCGGCCTAAAAAACAAGATAAAAAACGTACAAAACATTGCCGGAATCTCGAATGTGGAACTGCGTCTTGGTGTAATTTTATTAAATTATGCGCAAAATATTAACACAAATAAATTCAAATCTTTTACCTGTAAGATATTTGCCAAGCCATCCAAAATCACGAGAATACACTTGGCGTCTTTGCAGGCCAGCAGCTCGCACAGGGGTGTCAAGACGCCTTGCTGACAGAGCACCACAATCTGCTCCACTTTGCCGCCCAAAGTGATGTTGGTCACCGCCCAGGCCGCCTCCTTCTGACACTTGAAGTCGCCCTTGGCCAGAACTTCGACCAAAGGGCCCACGACCCCGGACTCGATGATGGCTTGGATCTGCTGGCTGGTGCCGGCCGCGATATTGGAAACAGACCACGCCGCTTCTTTACAGACGTTGATCTTGGGGTGCGACAGGAGTTTCCCCAAAACGGGCAAAATGCCAGCTTGAACCACAGCGTCCGTTTGTTCTTCCGTGCCCGTCACGATATTGCCCAACGCTCGCAGAGATGGGGTGATGATGGCGAGTTCGTCTTGCGCCAAGAGTTCAATCATACGAGGGACAATGCAGGCGTTGACTACCTCTTGGATCTTATCGTTGGGACCATCCGTGAGGTAGGAAAGCGCCCAACAGGCATCGGCGAGGACTTCTTTGTCGTGGTAGTTAATCAAGTGTGCTAAAGCAGGCAGGAGTTGGCGCACGGCTTCCAAGGGTGGAGAGGGGTTTTTGTTGCGGCAGAGGTTGGAGACGGTCCAGGTCACGTTGCGCAAGAAGGCTGTGCTCACGTCCGGTTTAATCAGACTGAGCAGGGGCTTGATGACGCCTTGGCCGATGACGTGGTCGCGCATATGCGGACCATCGCCGGCGATGTTGCCCAGCGCCCAAACGGCTTGCTCGGCGACCATGGGATGTGGAGACTGCAAGAGCGCAATGAAGCCAGGCACCGCGTGCTCTTTCACCACCGCTGCTGTCTGCTCGGAAGTGCCGGATGCAATGTTTGTAAGCGCCCAGGCCGCTTCAAACTGGAGATCCGTACTGCGAATAGAAACAAAGGATTGTTATTTTAAAGCTATTATGAAAAAAAAACAGGAATAAAAAAGACAAAAGTACTTGTGAGAACGGGCAAGGAAGGTGACGAGTTTAGGTATGATGCCCGCCTTAATGAGGGTGTCGATGGGCGGGTTACGTTCGCGCGAGAGGATTTTGCGGGCCGCATGGGTACCAGTGAGTTCTTTATCTTCGACGCCGGAGTTAATGTGGGCTACGATCTCTTCGACGCTGAGGCTTGGGGCTGCTGCCCGGTTCTGCTCTTGGAGAGGGCTGAGTGGCTCGTCATCCAACTCGACGTTACGACGTTTGAGCAGCTGATCATCTTTTTTGGCTTTTCGCAGCTCGACGCTCGCTTCATTGCGACGACGACGTAAATCCTGGAACAACATACAAATAAAGCCAAACCGATACAGAAAGTTGGATCTCAGAATCATCGCAGGAGTCAAGGTAAAGCAGAAAGAACTATACCCTACCTCAAGGTCACGTCCTTTGTTCTTGAAACTCTTCATACGAGTTTCAGCTTCAGAAGGCATGATTTAGCTTCACTGGATGCTTGGTTTGTAATCAAAAGATCCTTGACATACATCGATGCTTGGATTAGTTTTAATATGCAATGCATAGAAAGAAAAAGCATAGAAAGCTAAAAAATTAATTTAAAAAACAACAAAGATAGATCAAAAGAATATGGAATAGAACTTAAATTTTGCAAGCTAAGTAAGAAAATTACGAAGCTAAGGCATTATAGCTGACTACTGGCTCGAATTAAAGAAAAACTCAAAGAAAAAAGGTGCAGCAACAGCAAGAAACAAAGGCAACTTTGAAAGTCAAGCAATAGCAAGCTTGCAACACGTTTTGCAAATTGCTAACCTAAAGATAGTTTAATAATGCTACCAATCAAAAACTGACTGGATTCCGCTTTGGAATTATAGAGATTTCAAGTAAATAATTCTAGACAATTGAAATTGCGTTTGCAATGTGTAAAAAATCAGAAAAGGAGACAAAAGATAAAACACCTACCTCGCCTGCAACGTCCGTCCGTTGTGTAAAATTTGAAGGATACTGGAAACCGCCGTGGCGACGACCGTTGGCATTTGAGCCGCGGATCCGATCTGCTTTCTGTAATGCCATAAAACCGCATTTCAAATAAGACCGCGCCAAGGCTTTGAAGTTTGAACTGCCAAAGAGCGACACCTTTTTTTTACAATGAGCAGCGGATTGCTTACCCCTAGCGGGCGATATAACCTCGCACACAATTTAAAACACAAACACAAAAGACAGTACCGAACAGTGACTTTAATTGTTATTTAACAGAACACAAACACGAGATTATGAGCTCGAGTGACTTGTCTATTTCGGCCAAGTTTACCTCCAAGAAAGTGAACAAAATCCGCTGGCAGCCCAACCATGATTTGATTGCCAAAAAAGTTGACAAGTTCGTGACTGGCGATTGGGACGATCAAGTTGGACAAAAACAAAACATCCATGTCTCTTTTTCCTTTTTGCTATAATAAACAATTTGATTAGGACAATCATCTCACGCTATGGTACCACCCCGGAGATAATGTCGAACTTTATACCGAGCCTGTGGCTCAGCATTCGCTTCCCGTTGCCTCGAATGTTATGGACATGCAAGTATAATAAACGCTTAAAAATGTTAACAGTGTCTCTAGAATTCATCACTCTTTATGTTTAGTTTACCAATAATGATACGCTAGCTGTGGCTACTTCATCAGGCGACGTTTTCCTAGTGGACGTCGGCGACGAGCTACGTCAGGGCTCTACGTGGGAGAAACTTCATGCTCACCGGTATATTATTCGCAATCATCTATTAACTATTGTAGCAAACTAACATCAGAAGCTTGGTAGGTACACAACCGCTCCTTGTACCGCCCTGTCCGCAGTGGAACGGCAATTAGTAACCGTGGGTGAAGATGGACGCATGAATCTGCTGTTTCTGGACCAAAAGAAGCCCGTTCGCACCATACGTCAGTTTACTTTAACTCGCAAAATGTATTTATTAAAAAAGTAATTCTACTGTAGATGAAGCTGATGGCTGTGTTTTAATGGCTGTCACTTTTCTGACCCACTCGAGCGTTCTAACTGCAAATTCTCGCGGACAAATGAAAATCTGGGACTTACGGGCGGATTCTCAGAAACCTTTTCAACGTTTTTCCATGGCGGAAGAAGCAGAGGTAGAATTTATGTCAGCCAACTGATCCTGTAATCGTGATATTATTCGTTAGACAGGCGCTAGCAGTGTGGCGCGACACCCAAGTCAGGGACACGTGGTGGCCGTTGGCAGCGAAAATGGAACCATCGCGATCTGGGACATGAGAAAACCAGATTTCCCCATTTCAGCCTTGGAAGGACACACCGGCTCAGGTAAGCTTTTAATTTTAAGGAAAGTATCATTCATTAAGGGTTGTTCTTTTTATGGAAAGTGCGAGAAATTCAGTTCCACTCAAACCACCCCGATTTCCTGTTCACCTGTTCGCAAGATGGCAATGTATGGCAGTGGGATGCTTCCCGGTCCAGTTCTTCATCATTTCATTCAGGTAAGTTTTGTAACCTTTCAGAGAAAAATTTGACAGGCGAAATGTGAGTTATGTGCATAATGTAATGCCTCTAACATGTTTTTTTTTATTTTTTAAGGTTCGAGTGTAACGACCCCTTGGTTGAGTGCAGAAGTTGCGAGCAATCGACTGGAAGTGACGGCTTTAATCCCAGCGTTGCCGCTCTCGGTCAACAGTTTGGACGTCAGCAGCACACAACTAATCTGTGGAGGTGACGATGAAGCCATTTATTGCGTATACAACATGTCGTTTTGAAAAGGGGAAAATCATGTTCGATTTTCACCCATGGTATTTTGTCACAACATTAAAACATAAATTACAAGTAATTGAACAGGACTATTTTCTACTGAGATGGAATTCAAGGAACTCATACAAGCGTTTGCAGCCGGAAACTGCAAACCAGATATCATCTTCAACATCAAACCTGACTTGGTCCAAGATCCGGAGGATCAAGTCTGACTCATTGATCATATCTTCCTCTGTCCTCGTTCTTGAGGCCAGTTCGCGTCGAATGCACTTGATCACATGGGACTCTTCCAACGGCAGAAAAGGCACGACTACAGGGTTCAAGTTCGAGGTCCAGTTACTCAAGACTTTGCTTAAAGGAACTGAAAACTGATCTAAACGAAAAGTGTCTCGCGAGTAATTCATTTGAAGCAAATTCCTTGTTAAACGGACGATTTCGCGCTGGCCGACCTTTGAGGTGAAGATCACAATTAGCTTTGAACATTCGGCACGATTCGCTTGGGTGAAGTTCGACGAAATTTGGTCTAGTTGCGCCTCGGAAGCCAATTCCAAGTCTTCAAAGACCAGTAAATGTATTCCGCAGTTGTTAATCTTCGTCAAATCCGGGATTTCTAGGTTTTCGTTCAGATAAAACGTGGAAAAAGTGCTCACATGCAGCGACCGGGCAATTAAAGATGCAGCAAATGTTTTGCCTGTGCCTGAGCTACCAGTAAAAACCAGAACCGCGGGTTCAGAAGAGTTGACAAACGAAATTTGCAACGTCTTCAAGATGACTGCTTGGGCTAGAGGCTGGCCAAAGAGGTTTTGAGAGAGGGAAAGGTTCAGTTGAGTTAAATCCACAGTCGAATCTTGAAACGCGTCTGGTGAAGGCCAGAGAATAACGTAAAGAAATACCAGAACAATGGGCAGCAGATAGGAAACCAGAAGCTGACGTGGGTGCTTTGGGATCATTTTGGAAGATTCCGTTTTAAGTCTCTTCGTCATGTGTTCCAGATCCACTTCACTGGCATGTCGTTTGCCCAGTTTGGTTTGAGAAGACGAAGTAAAAGATAGGGAAGATAGAGAACTGCCAAGGAACGAAACTTGGGAAGGGGCCTTCCGAGAACTAGTTGATACGCTGCTGAGAGCTGACACGTTCTTACGGAAGCTGAAGCCTGTCTCTGAAGAAAAACTGCTGCTGACGATCGAGTCGGTGTCGAGCGGACTGTTAGCAGCTTTGCGGGTCGCTAATTTCCTGACAAAAAGCTTGTGATGAGGTCTGGCAATTGGGGGTTTGACTGGAACCAGGGCTTTCATGGGGTCGGACTTGCCGTCATTTCTGGAAGCGCGGATCAGCAGTTTTCTTCTTGAACTTGTAGAATAAGCTGGCTCAAAGTCATATCCATTGTTATCGTCGAAAGCCATTTTAAAAGAAAACTATGCTTTTGGACTGCTTTCTTGTAGGACTTCGGTGGGAACCGTTCGCATGCAACTGATAGTAATACGATTTTGGTTTACTTTCTAAATAGACACGCTTTAAAACTTAATATGTGTTAGTAGGGATATTTTATAACTAATGTAATAGCTATACTATATCTATGTATTCACACTTCTTTTTTGTAGAGCAGGGTATGCCGCTGAAGCAGTAATTTGTGCTTTTCGCCTCTTGGATTTATGTTTTCGGTTTCCTTAAGGTCCTTAGATCATTTGTTTCTGGGTTATGTATTTTTAATTCACTAAAATAAGTTGTTTGTCGTAGGTACTTGCTGAGCAAGTTGCTCCATAAATGATTTTGAATAGCAACGTTGCCGAGCATTGACACTATTCCGAAAAAATAAACATAAATACAAAATCTTATGACCATTTCGAGAATAGTAAATTTTCATTTGTGATTTCTTCCTTCTCGACATATGGCTATCCAAGTTTTGGACTCGTTGGTTTTCTTATGGGGTTCGGCTGAGTTTAGGAGTTTTCCAGCGTTGCCGCGGCAATGGTTTAGCACAGGGTTGCCAGATGGTAGTTTTCCAAACCAAAAAAGGGAAAAATGGTTTGTTTTGAACGACTTTGGTTTACGGAAATTTCACTTGGTTTATTGTTTTTTTTATGGTTTGTTTCAATGACTAGATACCGGTTCATTTGAAACTACACAATAATCTCTCGAATAAATTAGTTTTGGCAACAAAGTATTTTTATAGAATTTTCCCTCTTGTATTTGTATTTCGCGCTTCCTTTGGTTTTCTATGGATGATTGGCTTCCCCG
>RJJA01000559.1:15527-27184 GCA_003724045.1 Lepidurus arcticus | reverse complement strand
ATTCTTTCATTTGGAATGCGAACGGGTATTTCAAATGTGGCTGGGTAAAACTCCAAGATAAACTTATCCGATGTTGGAGGGAACTTCAAGTTGACTCGTGAGAAAGCATAGGGTTTGCTTACAAACCGCTGTCCTCTCCAGGACACAGACTGAAGGTTTTTTTGTAAATACTCAATTACTGCATCCATTCCGAACGCCTTTTGTAGCTCGTACTCGCCCATATATTGCCAGATCGCTTCGAGTGAAAATGGAAATATATTGTTATTGCGACTTTTAGGTACAGGACGAAGGGATAAAGGGATATTTCCGGTAAAGGGATCTTTTCCGGTAAAGGGATATTTTTCTGCGACCGCATATCACGACCAACTCCATTATCAAGCGTTCCAGTCCCGCACGAGCAAACTGTGACGTGGTGTCGGCGGTTCGGCGAACCGAGTCTTCTGTCGTGCTAAAAGCTTTTTCTAAAAATGTCTTGATAATCGGATCGACAGTTTCTCTGAAGTAAATATCCGTATCCTTTCGTAAAGGGATATCAGGACGCGGTTTAATGGGATCCGCCCAATACAAATAATCCCATTTGCTTGTTGTCATGGTGGCAGAATTTTCTAGTTCATCAACCAATATTTTTTCGGGAACGATTTCTAGTTGGCTTGCGTACACTCGATTGCTTGGTACTTCCAAATCTGGTATGTACATAGTTTCAATCTTTCGCAAAGACTCGGCGATCAACGTTTTCTTCTTAGCTACAGTAATGTACACTCACTTGGTTTGCAGTGGAAAATTGCTGAACCAGCTTTTGGTAGAGTTCACCTCGAAGAATTATATCAGATTGCCAAGAAATTTCTTTGGATTGTATCATTTGACCTGTTCCGATGAAAACCAGCATGAGAAAACTAAATGAATCCAGACTGTTATTCATCAGAGTCGCTAACTCTTGGCATTCTTCGGCCGTTGGGCACGCGAACTTGAAATTCACGTTAAAAGGTAGCGAGGTGACTGTTTCGAAACTATCGGCGATTTCGAAGCCAATACACTTATTGCAGCGTAGCGCAACACCTTTAGTAGGTATTACTTGAATTTGATCGAGTTGCACTAGTTGATCTTTAGCTAGTAAGTACTCCAAAGTTGCCTTCTGTAAGTCTTCGTCCCACATCCGAACAGCAAAGGTCATCTCAAACTGTTGGCTAGCCGCATTCCAATTACTGCCAGCTGTACCAACTTCTACTTCACCTAGCGGCGTAAAGTAGTATTTCTTAAGCTCACTGTCGCTTCGTTCTTTATTCTGAACATGCTCGTATATGTACAGTATACGTTGGCCATATACCATTTGGATACTAGCAGTAGAGCTAATATTCAATGACCATGCAGGGTTAACCATTTGCGAGCTAGTTGCAGTTAGTATCGCCGCCATAACAAGCACCCAACACCCGCAATAATTACGAAGAAAGCAATGCATATGGTGTGAAGTGGACACTTGGAGAAAATGCACTAACGGGATAGATTCTTCAGAACTGCTGTTATAGTGTCCCTATGTCCCTGAAGAAACCCTAAATTAACACGATGACCTTCTCAATCTTCCCTTTAGGTCGAATTTCACATAGCTGAACCTAAGGTTATCTGTATGACGGGAAGAGCGGTAAAACCATCTCTGTGGTGACGCATATGACCCCCTCGCTAATTTGTTGGGTTTTACCCTGTTGAATCTTAAACAAGAATCCTTTTTACCCACAAAGCCAATGTGTTTTTTTATTCCGCATACTCAACTTTGCTTTTATAACTGTTCCTATCAAGGGTTCATAAAATCTTAGACTTTTCCTCCTGGACCAGTATCCAGCGCTGTTGGGACCTAACAATAGACAGACCCAAGCATGCCGATCGCCAGTAAACGGACAGGAAAACTGTACGTGGAATGACCGTACATAACGAGCGAGCTAATTCAATTACTTGCGTTATATCATACAGTTAATTTCGCTATAAAGGTAAACATGATGCAAGGCTACGTGGCTAAATGGTTGGTTATCAGTAGTGAATCCTAACTTCGAAAATCAGGAAATTGGTTTAAAACCGAAAAGCCGAAAAGCGAACCATTAAAAAACCGATAATTCACAATTCAATATCCGAGGTTGGTCGGTAGGTTAGAGTGGGGCTCTCCCTTGCATTGTTGGCAACAATGAAATAACCACACGTAGATTGTTCTAGACGAAAATTAAATCGCAAAATCTTGTAACAATCTTGCAAAAATCTCGCAGAATCTTGTAAAAATCACTAAGTGTATTCACAACACTCACTAACTTTCAACCTAAAGTGAGTACATAGGATATTTTTATCGACAAATATATATATATATATATATATATATATATATATATCGATATTTTTATCTATCGACAAAAATACTTTCCATCGCAGTTGCGAGTCTAATCCGGTAAAAATATAAATACGTACTTGCGTACTGTGCTACGCCACTGAGCCACAGTGGCGTAGCACATTTTACAACTGAACTTTACATTTTAAAACTTTACACATTTTACAACTGAACTTCTGTAGAGTGCTTGCCTTGACTGAAAGTTTCTTCACACGTCTTATTTGCTATGTAAAAACGCTGTGGTTCTTGTGCCTTCTAAAAAGAAATCTGGGGTTTTTCTAACCACCAACGAAAATATGTGTGTAGCATTATTCTAGACGGGAACTATATTCTCTAAGCAAGTGCGAGCGAGCTATGTTCAATTCTTTTTTCTTTATATTATAGGCTACATTTAATTTTACTATAAAAAGTGAACATGAGGCAAGCTAAATGGCTAAATATTCGGTTATCAGTAGTGAATTCTGAAGTCCCAAATCGGGAAATTGTTATAAAACTTGATAAATGTACACGATACAAGGTCGAGTAGCACCCATGAGCTAGGTCAGGGCTGTCCAACTGGCAGCCCGCGGGCCAGATCCGGCCCCCGAGATGCTTTTATCCGGCCACCGACCACTTCGACAAAAGTTTTCGGAAATTTACACCTTCACATGTATTAGGTCTATACTTTTGCCAAAGGTATAGCTAAGGAATAAAATACCTTCGCGTAATCGCAGAAAAGTTGAAAAATCGAAAGCTTACATGTTATTCTATCAAAAGTATATAATCCCCCCCCCCCCCGGTTAACGGACTTAGTACGGCCCCCGGGTTGATGCTTGCGTAGTATCGTGGCCCTCAGTGGGTCAGAAGTTGGGCAGCCCTGAGCTAGGTCATTCAAGGCCGTACGAAGGTTTTTAGCGGCAACGGTAACATTAGAAAAGCGAACCACTAAAATGCAGAAATTCGCAGTTCAATATCTAAGCATATTCGCACTAGTAAACAAATTCTTGAAGCTGTTTTTGCGTAGTACTAGTAGAATGGGGAAAGACTTCGATTTAGACCTTGTGGCTAATTAATTAACCGCTTTTATATGCGAGAAACAAGTAATGGATCATTGGGTGAAGGAAGAGTTGCCCCTCCCCCTCCAATTCGAGTCGCTAAGCAGTCTCTCGTCTTCCCGTTTGCAGCTGAGCTACGTTACTGATGCTTTAACGGTCAAATCCCCAGTTCCCTTATCTTCTAAACTCACCTTAAGCAAAGAAGGTGATATTTCTCTTTCAGAATGCGTTGTAGACACAACCTCCGCCACCGAAGACGGCCTGCTCTCCCGGAGCTCCAGCACGGACATCGAACTAGAAGTCCAACTCCACGATAAATCCTTAGCGCTTTCGGAAACTGGCCGAGGAACGCCGGCAGAATTAGTCACAGAAGACAATACTTTATTCGAAGAAGTCCGCGATTCGCCCAGTTTGCTTCATGACGACAAAGAAGGCTTACTCATACTCCCCATTCCCGATCCCTTAAGCTCAGCGCGCCCCAAAGATGTGTTATTCAACAAACCACCCTTAGACAAGCTTGCATTACTTACTCCCCACGAATTAGAGTCTATGACAGTCAGTGGATTCCAATTCGAAGACCTACTAAGCCCAAGAAAGGAGCCAGTCACGCTAAAAGGCAGTAGCAACAGTTTGTTAGACGCCCTCAGCTTGGAAGGCCCCACCACCTTAAATTGTAAGCTCACAAACACGGAACTCGCACGAGAGACGCCCACCAAAGACACAACCCCTTTCCCCACCGTTTTATCCCCCTTAACGTCCCACCTTGAGTCACTCCACCCCCTCGAAATCGTTACGATCACTTCAAAAGACTCGGACCGATTATTTAAAGTAAGTTTTAATTTTCCTAGATTTTTAGAATTTTTTTCCAGCAACAAACTAGATATTCCTAATTAATTTGGTCTATTTAGTATAATGTAAACTAATTTAATGATTTACATAAGTATGAGTATCTGTATAATCTTGACAATGTTCGAAGTTGGAAGAATTCTTGAAGAATTACTAATTTTTATTGTATTTCCAGTGCGATGTTCCCGGCTGCAAATGGTCCTTTTCATCCGAATACAAGCTTAAACGACATAAGGAGACCCACACAGGCAAAAAGGATTTTACCGTAAGCAAGAAGTTTAAAATATCCCCGCCAGTTATTAATGCTCTTTTTATTATTTCAGTGCTCTATGGCGGATTGTAGGCGCCGGTTTACGACGCTCTACAATCTAAACTCACACATGAAGATGCACTATAGGCAGCCCGAGATTCTGTGTCCGATGGGGAACTGCAACAGTGTTTTTAAAAGCCGGAAAGAGCTCGATGACCATGTCAAAAGTCAGCATTCGGACGAACGAGCACCATACGCGTGTCCCGAACATGATTGTGGAAAACGTTTCTTCTTGCTCAAAGCCCTCTCGATTCACCTGCGAACCCATCGCAAAGAAGGCGTGCGAGTCTTCAAATGTCAATGGAAAGATTGTTTAGCAGAATTTGATCGACCTTCCCACCTGGATGCCCATATGCGATCCCACACGAATCATCGGCCCTTCGCTTGCGATTTTCCTGTAAATTTTCGCATTTTTTATTGATTTTTCTAAGGTGGAATTCAAGACATTTTGTTTTAACAGGGTTGTGAATGGTCTTTCCGTACACCAAGTAAATTAAAACGGCACCAGCGAACCCATAACAACGACAGAAAGTTTGAGTGTCCTTACGACAACTGCAAAAAGGCGTTTTTACGTAACGAGCACCTAAAACAACACTTGTTGAGTCATCAAGGACAGATTAAAGCATTTCGCTGCCCAGGTAAACGCTTTTTTAAAGTTAATATAATTGAATGTTGTTTGTCTAAAAAATATCTGCAATTTTATTTCAGAATGTGGAGCTGAATTTAGCGCGCGAAGCACGTTGTATGTCCACGCCAAAAAGCACATGCCAGACGCGCCAACGTTCAAATGCCCCTATTTCTCCTGCAACAAGATCTACTCTGGTAAATCCAACCTGAAGCGACACATCGCCAAGTTCCATTCCCCATTCCGGGAGCCAGGTAAGATTCGTTCTCATTTAAATAGCCCGATTTTTTCCTTTAATTGATACATTTTCTCATTTAAAGCCATGTTTTCTCATTTAAAGCCATGTTTTCTCATTTAAAATTGACCAAGTTTCATGTAAATCGATATCTTTGCATTTAAATAGATATTTTTATTATTTTAAGTCGATATTTTCTCATAGACGTTTTCTCATTAAAAATCGATCGAATTGTCGTTCAAGCGATATTTTCTCATTACATCAATATTTTCTCATTTAAATCGATAATTTGTTATGTAAGTCGATAGGATTTTCTCCTTTAAATTTTCTGATTTAATCGATACATTTTCTCATTATCGATCTTTCTCCTTTAAAAATCGATTACTCATTTAAATTTATCGGTTTAGATCATCGATCGATGGATTTAAAATGATTTTCTCATTTAAATCGCCTAAACCGTTACAGAAGAATAATTAAAACTTATTTTTTCAGAAACGAGTGCCGCAATGAGTCAAACACAAACAGACTACATCGCGTTGCTGCTGGGTGACGACGAAGAAGCAGCTTCCCTGCAGCCGGACAAACCCAACGCGAGTTTCTTAACGTTGGTAACCGTGTCCCAGTCCTCGGAGGTGACGGACCCGCTTCTGGTACCTTCCACCTCTTCAACAGATTTGTCAACAGATTTGTCGGTTGTCTTGCCAGATGTTACTCCCAGTTCGTCACCCATGAAATCGGCTGCCCGGAGCGCTCGGACGCATTTTGTGTGGGGTAAAAAACCGCGGCCCGAGAAATCGGAGGATAGCTGTGGACTGGAAGAGCCCACAGTGATCGATTTGACCAATCCTAGCTCGCTTTCTCCTTCGCCGCTCCAGTCCCAAAGCAGTATGTACGCAGAAAGCGGAGAAATGTACGACGTACATTTCCAGGACTTGCCTGTGGTGTTGTTGTACGACGCCTCCCAGGAAAGTCGCTCTGATTACGTCGAGTCCACAATTAACTTACGGGATCTGGAGTGAAAATAGAAGAATTATTTTTGCGAAAGAAGACAAAGAAAAGAACCAAATTTTCCAACCCTTTAGTGGAACCCAATCACACAAAATGGACCCTTCAGGCTTTTAGTTTTGGCCGTTCCCCTGATAAATACTATCCATATTTATAAAAAGCAGTGATTATAGAAAGAGAAACTGAGGAAATTTTGTCAATGTAAGGTCCGTCACAGATTTTTGGGGGCGGACTTAGAGGTAAAGTGATACACAAAAATATACGTGGATTGAACTTTAAATAATTGACAACATTTGAATTCATTAAAAATTATATCTCAAATTAAAAATGTAACTAATGTAAATTCTAAAACGTAATAAAATCGTCCTTTTTAAGTACTTTTAAGGTTTTCATTAATTATTTCTAGATATGCGTAATTTAAAATAACTAGTTCTACATATCATATAATATACATTCTTACAATGAACCAACAAATAGGTGCGAGCCTACGTTGAGTTTCAAAATAAAAAAAATTCTTACAAATGCATATTTTTTAAAATATTTTAACCCACATACAGGCTGTATACAGGCATTTGTCGGGTCTTTACGTTTGTTTGTTTTTAAACTTTTTTAATTTACACTTTTTTTTTAGCCGGCGTAGGCTGCCGCCTATTGCCTCGGGCTGTATTATGAGTACGGTTGTACATTGTCAATGTTTAAAATTATATAAGTACAAGGGTAGGGTGGGGTGGTATCAAGGTACCACCCGATGTGGGGAAGAAGAGGTTCTAAGTAGCAGGTAACGGAAAGGAGGTGGTTACAATGTCCACACTATTTGCATACATCAACTGCCTGTTTGAAGAAGGACACAATTGCAGGGAAGGCTTTTTCTCGGGTCAAGATTTCATGGGTGTTGAAATGGATCTTTGACTTGCTTAAATGTCTTCGACAGTGGTAGAGGAGATGTACCAGGTCTTATCTGGATTGATCTTGGCACGGGCAGTGGTCGGTATCCGTTTTTGTGATGCGTTTTAGGTAGCTCTTTGTGGGAAAATGCGTAGTCCTCAGTAGTAGTATTTTTTTTTAAATAATCGTTCTGGGGAGATTTACCTGTATAATTCCCCTATTTGTCGGGCCGGGAATCAGGTCATGTAGGGGGCATGTCTTCCAACGAACTTTCCATTGTTCCCTTAGTCAACTATCGATCATGTTTAGGGCAGCCTAAACGATTCCGGCGGGGGGGGGGGGGGGGTTGGCCAGGCTTGTATTGCTAGCTGTCCTGCTCTCTCTGTGCACGGGGTTTGAGCCTGGACGTGGAGATGTTGCTCCATTGCGGATGCGGGGTAAGCATAATGTATTTTTGATAAGACTGAAGCTTGAAAAAGGGAGTGAAGAGCAACTTCTCTTTACATTTAAATCAACTTTTTTCTTGTTCGTCTCGCCATTTTTACATAACCACACGTCTACAACACAACTAACACTGCGCCTTTGAAGCCTATTCCTACGCTTACATATTACTTACGCTTAGGGTTCTCAACACGATACACCTTCTAATTTTCCCAGTCAATTAAAGGAACTGGTCATTCAATTGAATAACCTGCCCATCTGATTGACTGGGTGGTTTAGAAGGGAATTCCCCCTAAGCGTAGTAGTAGGCTGGAAATGACAAGTTTGGTCAAAACAACGTAAAAGCCATGTCCTTTGTCAATATGCAAAGTCTATGTAGCAATCACACTGTAGTTTCGTTACAGTAGTACATGTGCCGATTCTTTGGAAATTGATTCTAATATCCGAAAGTGTGATTCTAATAATCGATTAAAATGCTATTAATTGTATCATTTTGAATGGGTCTTTACAATTTGATTCCATAAAGCGCCTTATTCTAATAATCAGAGATCACAATAAGCGGTATATCTACTGTACATATTTCACACAACTTCAAAAAGCTTCATTTAATAAAAAATTTGATAAAATATGAAAATGTAATATAAGTATTCCTAAATATACGCAACAAATACGAACTATATGTTATGCAAATCACAAGCATTATTATATTCCTGAAACGAAAAAGTTTGTAAGATTTTAGTCGTAGTTTGCTTTGAAAATTGTTAACATTACTATGAAAAATGAAAACATTTTATGATTCAAATAAACTTCAATGAAAATGCCCTCGCATATTTAAAATTTTAGAGTCACTTTTTAAGATAAGAAATATTCGCTATTCTGCATTTTTACATGTTTGAGAAAATCAGCACAAAATTTGTCAACATAAATATGCAACCTTGAGGGATTTAGGACACTTTTTCCTTCTTTTTTTATCACGATACAACGAAAAAGACCAGATGCAGCAAACACGGTGTAATACGAGCTTCACGATGAGAAACTTAATAAAAACATAAAGAAGTCTACAAGGATTTGCATGTAAATACATTAACGAACCCTTGATCCCCCAAAGCCAGAGGCAGTACGAGTTCCTGAATACGGAGACGAAGACGAGCTCGGACTTGCACCTCGGTCTCGATACCCAAAAGAAGTACCAGCTGGCTGACCCCAATATGAAGAAGCAGGTTGAGAATATGTTCCGTACCCCGTACTTGGCCTGCGTGCAGAACAATGATAAAGTTCGGGTTCAGAATTCGAATGTTAAGAGTTAGTTTACTTACCGATTGCCAAACATATAACCCAGAAGGCCACCAGTGGCAATTCCCGTCCAGAAACCTCCTCCTGTAGAGCCAGAGGAAGGAGGAGCAGCTCCACACGATGGTCCTGTATCTGTGTAATCGGTGCGAAAGCCTGGAGGGGGCGGTGCTGAGGGACGTGCCCCATGGCCAAAGAAACCAGGCCGTGAAGGTCCTCCGCCGAAATCATCACTTGTGGAACTAAAAGCAGTTTGTCTGCGTAACGCCGGGGCGATACAGGTCACGTAGAGTCCGTATATAACAAAGCACACGGCAACAATGGTGAGTAATGTGGCGAAGGAGCCGCCTTGGGGTTTTGTGGGCTGGAAAGCCGTATAACCGTAATTCGAATCTCGCCCGCCATACGCTCCCTTATTTTTCTGTTCATAGCCCTCTTTGGTGTAATCAAGTGTATACTCCAACTGCGAAACATTGAAAAATCGCCGTTTTAAAACTGAAAAGAAAATGAAAACTATTTTTTATCTTACGCCACAGGATCCTTTGAGAACATACATATCTTCAGGACTATTATAGCCTTCGCACACCACTTCTACTTGGCCGAAACGATAGGCATTATCCATATCTGTTTTGCATTCCCACTAGAGAAATACAGAATAATTTCTTTAATTGTAATGTTCGGAACCTTTCCATAGGAAAAAAGTGTTGGTTACCTGTACAGTCTCACCATCCGAACCTCTGTTGTAACACTGGACAACCTGAGGTACATAGGCATTACACCCTGCTGTACCACCCACACATGTCAACTGTGGCATAGGACTAGTTCGCCGATATGTTGTCATTTTGTTATTATACAGAGTCAGGACTTGAACATCTGTCAGCCTTACAGCTTGGTCTGCTGAAAGTAAGAAAAAGGAACAGTTAAGATGTTACTTGATTTCTTGACGTAGGTTTAATTTTATATGATTACCTTTCCCGTTCGGGTTGTCCCATCCCAGGCTTTGAACCAAACCAATCTGCAGGAGGATGTAAGCCCCGCATGCATATAAACGTAGGCTTGCATCCGCCATGATGTGAAGCAACACCGGCTATTTCTTCGACTTGAACTTCACAGAAAGTACTACAACCAAATATTATACTTTATAGTCAGTTATAATAGTTATCGTTAAGTTCCATAAAAATAATAATATAATATATACCGTAGCGTATCGGCTTTCTATACTCAATCATGCAAACATACAAAACAAACAGGATGTTCCGTTTGCGTAAAATATATTTACAATTTACTTAGATATAAAATTAATTATTTATATTATAAAATATATTTACATATCTGTATATTTAAAATGTATATTATAAATATACAAACCTAGTCAAGTCAAATGGGAGCGAGTAACGCTTAATTAAATTGGAAACGAATCAGTACTACACTATATTTTAAACATGTATATGTAGGCTAACTTTGCAAATCAACAATTTGATTTCACGTGCAGGCCGTATTTTTATAAGATATCTACTACGTTTCTGCAACGCACTGACAAACCTGGACAGCTGTTGATTCGCACTATGGCATTCGGTAAGCCCCAAAACTATTTGATATACAACAGAAAACGGACTTGACTGATAAAAGTAAAAATCTATCAATCGCTATCAAGTTGTATCAAACCTTCTTTCAAACGCTATCAATTTGTATCAAAACTTCTATCAACTGCTATCAATTTGTATCAAAACTTCTATCAACTGCTATCAACTTGTCTGAAACTCGACCAAGTGTATCAACTTCTATCAAGTTGAATCAAAAATTTTCTGAAAACGCGAACTGAAATACAAACCAAACGCGAAATGCGAAACGACTGTGTTTTCAAGTGCTATCAACTCACCGATTTTGTACAGGTTTGTCTCGCCTGACCCGGGCCAGGCTCGCTTCTAAACCACGGCCATTTGTAGCTTCTAGTTCTATTGTTTTGAGTTTGAATGCCGATTGTTTTTCTTAATATGACTGTATCTGCCTAATAATAGAGAATATAAAGAAGGTATGTACTAAGAAGCGATGTTTAAGTTAATTGGTATGTTATCAGGAAATGACCAAATTACAATACAATTATGATACAACTATCTAGTTTCTTTGTTATGTTGGTTTTGGATCCCGAGTTTTCAATAGTTCTAAGTTTATTTGAAGAAAATGATTAACGTGGACGGGTTCAAGGATTTATTCATTGGAAATTTGCGGACTAAGATCGTTACTGGCGTGAATCCTACCCAACGGATACTTTGGTGACTGAGCGCGCTGTTTTTCATATAGAAAATATAATCTTATAATCGCGCAATTAGTGGGTTATTGCTACGACAGGTGAGTATTTTTTGCTAAGAATGGTTTTTATAATCTATTTTATGTTGACAGTCATTTAGGAAGCATTTGCTCCTGTCGTTGCGACACTCGAAAGTTTTCTTTAATGGTAGTAAGTGCCGCACTTGAGCTCTGGAAGTCGCTATCAGGAGCCACAAGCAGCTCATGCTGCACGCCACATGCTTTATGCTGGTGAAAATGGGATACACAGGTACTTGATTTCTCTAGAACAAGTTCAAGAACTCCGCTCGTATGATATTAAAAAGCAACCTGCA
>RJJA01000559.1:755-15477 GCA_003724045.1 Lepidurus arcticus | reverse complement strand
AGATTGCGGGCTAGGAGTCTGGCGTAATATTACGATGTCACACCGCTTCGCCGAATGGGGGTTACAAAGGAAATGACTTGCTCTTTTTTGTTGCACATTTAACGCGTCCATTACCTAAGTTCCCGAATGGTACCGACGCTGAATTGGATAACATGGTTCGTGAAATTCATCTTGACCATCGACATGTAGGATGTACAGTGCTTTATATGGCTTCTACGTGCAAGAGGTTTACATGTAAGCTACAGCGAGACCGAGTACTACGGAAGTACTACGGAATGCCAACTTTCGTACCGATTCGATTAAATTCCTGTTATTGTTCATTGTATTGATTTTGGCACGGGATTACGTAAAGATAATAATTTATATTTGAAACACACGTTTGAATAACAAAATAAAGAGTTAAATAGGCTACGAGAAAGAATAAATCTGCAACAATAAGATGGAAAAGGTTCCTCCGAAAGTTGAATGAACAAAACAAACCAAAAGGAAACCAATACTCAGGTAACCTACTTTAAAAACACTGCACTGAATTAAACAAACTGTATTCGAAGTTCAAGAGAGAGAGATCTAAGACCAGAAATAAAGTTTTAATTTTCACAGCAAACTGAAAGTGAAACTAAACAGACTACCAATAAACACTTTGATAAATGTTGATACAACTTGATAGAAATAAGTTGATACACTAGGTCGAGTTTGATACAAGTTGATAGCAGTTGATAGAAGTTTTGATAAAAATTGATAGCGTTTGAAAGAAGGTTTGATACAATTTGATAGCGTTTGATAGATTTTTACTGGCCGTCTTTTCGGCTATCAGTCAAGTCCGTTTTCTGTTGTATATCAAATAGTTTTGGGGCTTACCGAATGCCATATCACACCAATAAGAATTAGAAGCCGTCAGGGCGGGATTTCTTCTGCAATCCTTCAGAGACCCTGCCAATAAGAATACCACGTGGGCGAGGCTTCGTAGCTACGGCAACAGGCCGCTCGCGCTCTCAGCGTCCTAAACAAGCGAGCAACAAGGCCAAACGGAAAAGTACAAAGATAACAGTTAAATAAAACAAAAGTTTTTGTCGACCAATACCTTCACCGTACAATGTAAGACTTATTTTCAATCATATGATATAGTACAAACAATCATTACTTATTTCTTTGGAGATATACTTCCGTAAATTAAACCTAAAGTGTAAAGTAAAGTAGTTTACATATCTGGGCACACCCATGACCATATTCGGCACAACTTAATTCTCCTGACTCCTCTTCCCAAACCCGAATTATCCAAGTAATAAAACCTAGTTTTTAGCAGATTAACTATGATTGACACGCAGACTAACTCCATCGACCAAGAACGAGCACAAGGGGTTCAGGTTACCGAATCTGGCTGTTTTACTACCATAGACTCTGAGCAAGTAACGGCCAAACAGGTACTCATACATCCCAGCACCTACCTATTAACAGAATTAATCGCTTTCCTCTCATCCAAGTCTCCAAATTCTGCGCACTGAAACTAAATTTACTCCGCTTAACAGGCCTCATTTTTTTATTTTGCAAGAATCTTCAGCTTCTTATCAATGTTCCGGAACTTCTTTGTTTTTCGGAACTTAGTTTATTATCGTTCATTCGTCAACTTCTGTAGTTTCCGTTCAAATTCTGCAAAATTTTCAAAAGAACTAGTTCACGATCGGTCGTTCACGGAAGATCCGATCATAGATCCATTAAAGGATCCGATAATTTGAATGGAAAACAATTTTTAGAAAGCGCTTGGGTAGAAAAGTTAACTGTGGTCTGATTTGAACGGTTAATTTCCCGAAGAAAATCGCTCCGTTCCCCGCCACTTTCAGTGCAACGGCGTTTAGTTCAATTCAGCTCAAATGAACGGAGGTTTTTGAAAGTTCCGGAACACTGTTTTTTATAACTACCTAATCTCCCTGTCGCTCTCTAAATCGCCAAGACGTGATGGATGCATGTTAGATAGGCCAAATCCTGCTTTTGTCGCCGGGCGTTTCGCCAAAAAACTTCCTCGAACTTAACCGGTACGAACAATGATCAAAGTAGCAAACTTGGAAACAAGAAAAAGACTACAACTTCCGCTCTTCCGTCCTTCATTCCATTACCAAAGCCCTCAGCAAAGTTTCCTTCATAAGCGAGGAACGATTTCTTGGAAAGACTCCCAACTCCGTGTCGTTTACCATCATAGGCAAGATAATGACACGGGGTTTGTAACTAACTCTCATTTACATTGAATCGGGGTACTATGCCAACGGCCCCCGTCACCCTTGGTAGCAGGCATAAAAGCAGGGGGATAATAATAAAAAAAAGCTCGTCTGAGACGCAAAAAGAAAAAATTAGATGACAGTTAACCGTAAGGAAGTCTTATATATACATACCCTCCCAAGATTGGCACATCCATCAGCGAGGAAGAAGCTGTAACAAGAGAACCCGAGTGTTGGTGTTGACGAAGCTTTCTGCACCATTGCCCCTTTTACCTCCTCAACTCCCGCCCCCTAACAATTTGCTCGATATCGCGCGAGAAAACGACAACTTTTCCTCGCATACCTGCTGCTTTTCGGCGCCGAACAGAACAAGCAAAAGGGGAAAAGATGATTGGCCCATGCGCTTTCGCCAGATTTTTTTCTCCGCTCTTGGAGGGATTTATAAAGCTGAGCAGTGCTGGCTAGACGCATTGTTCCTCCGACGTCGCTTCCTGCTTCACTATTGTTATCAAATAAACGAGATAAAGGAGAAAAAATCAAATTGTCACCCTCGATTTCCGTTGACTGTTTTTCCCAGATGTCGAGCCTGCAGCAACAGCGTCTGATTGTGGAGCAATTGCGGCGCGAAGCGTCTATCCGTCGTATCAGCGTAAAGCAGGCTGTAGCGGATCTCATGGTAAGCTGACTGCGTATTTTTCTCCATTTTTTTCCTGTTTTTCTGTTATGTTCTTTTGCATTCATTTTACGACTTTCGCACGTTTCTTCGCTTTTTGCAGAAACACGTGGAAGACCACACTGCCGACGATTATTTACTAATCGGCTTCAGTTCCCAAAAGACCAACCCTTTCCGGGAAAAGAGCAGCTGTTCTTTGCTTTAAAAAAATTTACAAAAATCCCCTTAAAAAGAAAAAAAAATCACTTTCCATGCCTATCTTCCCTGCGTGCGCACTTGCTGATTCAACACAAGAAATTGTTTTATATTACTGAAGCTTTCTACTTTTGGCCCTAAAGAAAAAGCTATTATTCTTGTCGTCGTGGGAGAGAAAAAAGATTCGTCTGTTGGCGTCCATTGGTTGTCCTCATTTTTGTAATTTTTTGTAGCAATTCGTCACCGATCATGTGAGTGAGGATTGTCTGGTGGTGGGATTTCAGCATCCAAGAGATAATCCCTTCAGGGAACGCCCTGCCTGCACCTTATTTTGAAACCACCTTCAACTTTCCTTTTCCCTCCCTTGAAAAAATGTAAATTAAAATTGGAAGACAAAATGTCCCCGCTGCCCTTGATCCTCTTCTCAGGCCTGAAAAAAGCTCCAAGTGTGTACTCTGTCGCTGATTGTGAACTCTTGTGGCTGCCCTCCGTGCTTCACCGCCTCTCCAAGCCTTCTTGTCTTCCGGATCCGTTATTTTTGGCCCACTTCTATCTTTGAAAACAAGCTATACAGTACAATACAAGCTGGACGCAATATAAACAACCATGTCTTCCATAACTGGATTTTATATTCCAGAACAACATTCATGAAAATCACTTGTTTACAGTACTCGAGAAGCAAAAACTTGCCTAATTTGGAATTAAAACTGACGCGAATCTTCCCGGAGCACCAAAACCTGCGCTAAATCGTCGTATTTGTACGTACGCTTTAGGAAGACGTCCGTCAAACGAATTCCGCTTACCGTCTAGCGAGAAGGAATAATTTTAAATCAAAATTTTGGTTCTGATCAGAGCTTGTGATCGAAGCTACAACTAAAAAATAACTTTACTTGTAATCCAGGAATGTTGGGGACTAGATTGAGGTGGATCAACGTTGATGCGCCTGGTTCCAACCGAGGTAAGGGGAAATCCGTTCCACCGATCCAGTGTAATGCAGGCCTAGATATCGGCTCCAAGGAAACTGTCAACTCCACCATTCGTTCACTAATAAAAAAAGCACGAAAACATCATTCAGATGAATTACTAGCGGAAGCATGGAGAAAAATTGCCTGGTATTGGTCACTCGACAATCGAAAGAGAAAGCCTGGTCCAAAGTCACTGGATTGGGCAGTTGCTCAATGGTTAACCGTACGTCTCCGTAACCAGGCGCCTAAATAAAAACAATCTTCAATTAAATACAAAAAATCGATACAATCTTCTAGCTAAGATAAAATAATTCTGGAATTAGTTCAATGCTAGCAATTTTTGGCAAAAAGACGGAGAATATGGAAAAACGATTAGTTTAGTTACACTCAGGGGCGTCGCGAGGGTGGGGGGGTTGGGGGGTGCACCCCCCCAATAGTTGACGATTTTACCGACTGTATCATACAGTCGGTAAAATCGTCAACTACAGTCGGTAAAATTAAGTAAAACTAAGGTCTCCACCCCCCAATGGAAGCCCACTCGCGACGCCCCTGGTTACACTTAATATGTGTTTCTAAAACTGTACTATATGACGACTGCTAGAGGGTGCTGTAAACTGTTTATGTATTGACCAATACGTTCTCCAGACTTAATGGCAAACGTGTGTAATGTATTCCGCTGACAAAATGACACCAACGTGTCAGTTTCGAACAATGATTCTTTTCAGCTAATGGAATGAAAGTACAAGTTTTAACGATTCTAGTCAACGAAAGTTGGTGAGAATCGCTAACCTAACCTAAGCAAACCCTAGCCTAATTCATTTCCAATCCAACTACCAATTTTCATCTCGAGAGACATCCGTTTGTCATTCTTTTTCCGGAGAACGTTTTGCAACAATATGACAAACAGAGTGTCACGTTGACCTCCAGGTTTTGAAACCGGAGTTTCGAATACCTGTTGGTATTGACATAACATGTTGGTATTAAAATAACATGTTGGTATTAAAATAACATTAATAGACTTGACAAATAATCAAGTTAAATCGAAACACAAAAAAGTAAACTTTTTTATTTAAATTCATTTCTAATAATAATAATTTGAATAATAAAATGTAATTTTAAATAATAGTAATTAAGAATTAAGGATCAATTTTTGAGTATAGTAAGGTGATTCTTCTACTACCATGCGTTGTAATTGGCTGGTTTGGAGTCGCCCACGGTCGCCCATGCTAGTTCGCCAAACGATATCCAATTTGCCAATATTTGTGGATCCGCGCAAGACTTTGACGTTTTCCAGCGCTTCAGGCTTAGGTTGGAGACAATACAAGTACTGGCGAACTTCGCCTGGTGAAAGAGAATTGACAGGCCCAAAAACGGATTTCACGCCTTCTTCATCGAGGGTGTCATTAAGGGGCGTGACTATGAGAAGAATTCCAATTAAGATGCGAGTCGAAGATTTAATTACAGAAAACGTGATCAACTGACATTTACCCGTGAACAAAGAAGAGGGTTCTAAGGCGACCTTTTCCATGCAAATGGGGCCTGAAGTAATGTTCTGAACCTGGGCCTCGAGATAGACTTCGTCTGACTAGGAAATAAATTAAGACAAACAGATTAAGGTGAGTTGTGAGATGGCAATTAAGTTAAGAAGCGAGGAAGAGGTTCAGGAACCTACCTCGTAATCCTGGCAGCGTTAAAGGGGCGCATGCAGAGGAAGCACACGTGCAAAAGATATTCGTGCATAGATAAAGTTATTTAGCGAGATCAAATAAGAAGAAAAAAAGAACGTTGAGATAATTCCGTAGAAAGTAAAAGCTTTAATTCCATAATGTGCCTCATCTGGCTTACCTCGGCGTTATAAAACTTCGTTTTAACGTCTAATGGCTTCTGGACTTGAAATTTGTAGTATCTGGAAGCTGTCAAGGGATCGCCAGAAGGAGTTTGGTACACCACTTCGCATACTAATCTGTTAAAGAAATGAGTTAGAGATATTTGCAGTGCGACGTTTATTTTTACATGTGAGTGCCAATTTCTGTCACTTCGTGGTGCAAGACTTCGTCAACAGAGTCTTGCGGCTGTAATTCCGGAGTTTCGACATTTCGTTTCGATAACGAAATCCGCTGGGTAGCAGTCTGTAAGTCAGCCTTAAAAATAAAATTATGCGTAATTTTTTGTTGGGCAAATTGGGATTAAATTCTACCTTCACTGTTATGTGAGACACTGTCTGCTGACTGTTGTTTTGGATGCGAAGGTAGCATGAGAAGGTTTCTCCCAAATAAATGGTTCTAATGAGTCAAGAAATTACTGAATAATATAATAATGTACATTAAAGTGCGTCTTTGTACCCAAAACTTTGAGGAAGAATCAGAGTTTTGCTTAAACCAAAGTAAAGACTGTTATCTTTTTCAACTTCCGTGTCCAAAGAGAGAGGCTGTATTTGCGTCCGCATGGGTGCATGTAGTAGATCATGTTCTTCTGTTTTAATACATGGGCTGGTAAAAATGGAAGGCCGTGATAATCTCATCACTGTACAACATAAGGAAAACCGGAATTTAATATTAATTAAAATACAGAAAAATTGAAGTAAGTATAAACCCTTTAAGGTGAGTAATTGCTCCATCTTAGGGTCCATTTTTATAGTTTCACTGTAAACTGTTCTAATCTTGTCGAAAAGTGAATACTAAAGGTAACGCTGCCATAAAACACCTACGAATCATAACACAAATTGGCCACTCGATTATTTTTGTTCTTATTGAATTTGTCAAAATAAATGTATCGAAGCGCCATCTAGTAGCGGCAAATTATATTAGCGTTTTCAATGCTATATCAATTTCATAGCCAGGCAAAACCTTAAAAAAAAAAACGCCTAAACATTTTAGGGGGTACACACAAATACGCACAAAACAATACGACCAAAAGGAAAGCTGGTTGCTGGTATTCAAATTCTTCGCATAACAAGTAGAAATTCCGCAGAGAGGCGTGGCTCCAGGAGTAGAAAACGCCCTCAAGCGAACTGTCTGTATAGTTCGTTTTCAGCTACCTAGAAGTGCTGCTGCCGTAGTTGTATACCAGGGAAAGGAGCGGCTAGGTTGTCCGTGTCCTATCAATAAACTCTGTATTTGTGCTTGTTAAAAGTAACCAAATCCAGGTCTGAGTGAGTGTGCTTTTACAAATTATAGTAATTTTAGCACCTTAAGTTTGCCAAAACAACGCGTGTTTGTATCTCAAATCGTTCAAAAATGCCTGTGTTCCACACGAAAACCATTGAAAGCATCCTAGATCCTGTCGCCCAGCAGGTAATGTTGTTTTTCTCACCTTTGTCTATGGTCTTTATCCTGTACAGAAAACCATCACATACTTATCAAAATTGCGTTATTTCCCAACAACCTAACCACATGCACCTGGAAAATATTCATTGTAGTGACGTCACGAGCTTCATTGCGGCGACCTCCGCCCAGCTTCCCCCTCAAACCTTTTCGAGAATGAGGAAAAAGAGGGCAACGCCCATGAGTATCTACTTGCGGTTAAAACCACGCGTAGAAGAGTGTAGAAGAGGAGCTTATGCCCTTCTATGGCCAAAACGCGGAGGCTTCGTTTAGAATGACGTCATAGAAATCATCCACATGCTTGTGCGCTAACGCAGGCTGACAAACCACTTGTAAAACTTTTTAAACAACAATTTAACTATTTTCTTAAGGCTAGCAACAGGCCAGACAAATAAGATGCGTGTTTATTCACCTGAGTCAGAGGGGTTTGGGGTTGTCCTTCAGCTCTCCCTTCGTAAAACGGAAAGATAGCTTCATCCCAAAATAGACTTCAGCTGCTTTTTGGGGCCAATAACTTCCTGTGCCCCTACACAACCCATTAAAAACCTTTCTAACCTCCTAACGAGGGACTCTTGTTGAGTTATTGAAGAGTTTTCCATTTTTCATGTGGTCATAATTTTTCCTTAATTATGTTTCCATGCTTATAGGTTTCGCGTTTGGTGATTCTCCATGAAGAAGCGGAAGATGGCAATGCCATGCCGGATCTGGAACGTCCGGTTCAAGCGGTTAGCAAAGCTGTGGCCAACCTCGTTCGAGTAAAATAAAATAAAAACTTTCTAAATTGAAATAGACGATTAATTTTTTTTTTTTAGGTGGGGCGAGATACCATTCAAAGCAGTGATGACGCCATCCTTAAACAAGACATGCCGGCAGCCTTACACCGCGTGGAAACGGCGTCCAAACTATTGGAAGAAGCTTCCGTCCTTTTGAAAGCCGACCCATTCTCGGGCCCTGCCCGGAAAAAATTGATCGAAGGCGCCCGAGGGATTTTGCAGGGCACCTCGGCCTTATTGTTATGTTTCGATGAATCTGAAGTACGCAAAATCATTCGCGAATGCAAGAAAGTCCTGGATTACTTGGCTGTCGCTGAAGTCATTGAAAATATGGAAGATTTGGTTCAATTCGTCAAAGACTTAAGTCCCTGCTTAACTCGAGTAAGAATCTCTCGTATTCTTCTCATATTTTAAAGTATTTTCTAGTATTTCTAAGTATCTTCTAGTATTTCAAGTATCTTCTAGTATTTCTAAGTATTTTTTAGTATTTCTACGTATTTTTCTAGTATTTTTATTTTATTTTTTTAAGTACAGTGGAACCCGCTTAATTGCAAGGACCCGAGACAGACCAGCAGTCTTGTCTTTAAGCGGGCATTGGGGTTATCCGAGGTGACGGCTTACAACATATAGATTTACCAATAGAGTGAAAAAATACTACATCCTTATATGCTTGTATTTAATACTGTATAAATAGTACTCTATGAAAGAAACTTCAGTTAAAATCACAAAAAAATCATATTTTACAACTTCGAGAAAAAGTCAGTGATTAAACGCTGTTTAACAATATTTTGTTTATAAGTCTCCATATCGGCATATTGCTGATATGGAGACTCTTTTTCGACATATTGCTGTCAGTCTTGCTACAAGAGAACTACTTGGAGATCGTGAAATATTGAACAGGAAATAGAGAAAGGTGAAGGGTAAAGGCTTTTATTCTTCTTATGACATGGCTCTAAACAAGAAGCCCAGGAAGCTTTTTTGCCGGGCACTTATTTTTAGTTATGCATGCTCTTAGCTGGTTGCGATTAAACGGATCTACATAAGATTGTAATATATCCTGTGGGGAAGTAAAAAAACTTGTTGATATGCGAGATGTCATAAACCGAGTTGGCCTAATCCGAGGTTCGTCCCCATTGCGTTAAATGAGAGTAAAACGGGCCTTGAGATTTGCTTGTGATTAGGCGGGTCTTGTCGCTATCCGAGTTGCAATTAAGTAGGTTCACTGTATTTTAATTAACAACCTTCGTATCTTTCGATTTAGGTCTCTCGAGAAGTTGACGCACGTGAAAAGGAATTGACCCATCAAGTTCACCGCGAAATTCTGATCCGTTGCTTGGAGCAGGTCAAAACTTTGGCGCCGATTTTGATTTGCAGCATGAAAATCTTCATCCAAATCATCTGCCAAGGTGAGAAATTCTATAGTTTCGAGAATTGTGTAGAATAACGTTGAAGACACTCATGGAATTTGTTTTATTACAGATGGCAAAGGTGCGGATGAAGCTGCAGAGAATCGCAACTACTTAGCTGGCCGTATGACCGACGAAATTAACGAAATCATTCGCGTTTTGCAGTTAACTACTTACGACGAGGACGAATGGGACGCAGACAACTTAACCGTCATTCGAAAAGCCCAAAATGCCATTGAAAGCAAATTCCAAGCCGCCCACGACTGGCTAGAAGTAACAATGAGTCTTCTGAATCTATTTAAGCGTTAAATTTGTAACTTTTTTGCCTTTTTTGCAACTTTTCAGGATCCTTTAGCTCTCCGTGGTGGAATTGGAGAGAAATCCTTGCGCCAAATTTTGGAGCAATCCCTGCGTGTGGCAGAGCGTTCCTTGCCACAAGATCAGGACCAAATTCGCAAATTGTGCGGCGAAATTACAGCCTTAACCGACGGTCTGTGTGAATTGCGCCAAAACGGCCAAGGAGCTACGCCTCAAGTACTTGATTTACTTAATAATGCATTTTGTTTATCTTGTTTAACGTTTGTGTCTTATTTAACGTATAGGCGGAAAGTTTGGCGCGCGGAATTCGCAATAAACTGGGGGATTTGAAGCGAGCAGTGGGTCAAGCTGTCTACAACGTGGAAAGGAGTGGTGTTCAACAGCCAGCCCACACCGTAGCTGGACGTTTGGAGCAAGCTCGGCGCTGGTTGGCCAATCCAAGCGTGGACGACCGTGGTTTGGGCCAGCAAGCCATCACGCTTATCGTGGAGGAAGGCAAAAAAGTGGCGCAAGGCTTACAAGGCGAGCAGCGAGCGGAAATATTGAGCTTATGCAGCCAAGTGGACTCGTTGTCCAGGCAGTTGGGAGATTTGTGTCGTTCAGGACAAGGCAATTCTCCCCAGGCCCAGGCTGTTGCCAAGTAACGTTTCTAATACCTTTTAAACGAAATGTTATAGCAGAAATAATATTTTACATTGGGCTATGCAGGTTGTTGTCACAAAAACTGGACGAATTGAAGAAAAAGATCCAAAACGCACTAGTAGATCGGGTAGTCGAGGATTTGGTGGATATCACTACTCCACTGAAGCAGTTTACGGACGCTGTACTTGCCGCAGAAGGTAAAGAAAGTTGCATTTCTTAATATTCGTTATTGGGAACTCAAAGGAAGTTCAAAATTTTAACTAATGTTCTCAAAATTTTGAAAAGCTTTCTCAAAATTTTCCCAAAATTTCGAAAGTTTTCTCAAAATACTCCAATTTTTTTTTTTAAATCCACAGACTTTCTCAAAAATTTGAAAAATTTTCTAAAAGTTTAAAAAAAATAAAAATTTTGGAAAAGTTTTGAAAAATTTTAAAAAAATCTATAAATTTGAAAAAATTTCGAAAAATATCGGGTTTCGTTTTTAGGAACTCCCGGAAGGGAACAGAATTTCCAGGACAAGGCCGACCATTTGCAGAATTTCTCTGGTCGCGCATCGCAAACCGCGCGTATGGTGGCCGCAGGGGGAAGCGGAGGCAATAAAAAGCTCGCCGAAGCCTTGATAACTGCCGCAGGGCAAGTGGAGAGCTTGACTCCGCAGTTAATAAACGCTGGCCGCATCCGTATGGCGTATCCAGGCAACAAAGCCGCTGACGAGCACTTTGAGAATCTGCGTAGACAATACGCGGAAACGGTCCAACATGTGCGCTCTTTGTGTGATGAGGTCACCAATTCTGCTGACTTCATTCGCCAGTCAGGTAAGAATTTAATTTTTTTAATTCAAATTTTAATTCAGTTTAATACTTTGGTTAATTTACAGAGGAGCTGATGCGCAAATACACTGCGTCATGTGAAGACGCAATTGTGGCCGGGCAAGCTCAACGCATGGTGGACCACACCTCCCACATTGCGCGTTTAGCCAATCGCGTACTTATGGTTGCCAAACAAGAAGCGGACAACTCCGAAGAACCTTCCTTCATCGCCCGAGTCAATTATGCCTCCGAAGGCCTCCAAAACAGTACACATTTCTATTATTTTCTGCTTTAGCACTCTATTATTTTCTATTAGTTTTTTGATATTTTCTATTACTTTCTGCTATCTATTTTATATTATGTCTGCCTTAGGAAATACTTAGGGCATTCAATAAAGGAAATTTCGTATTGCGCAGGCGTGACTCCGATGGTGCAAACGGCGAAGGGCGTCGCTATGAACATGCGGGATGCCAAAAGTGCACAGCAATGGAGAGACGCGAATCGTGCCGTAAGTTGATTTTCCATTTCGAAATTTTGGTAGAGAAAAATTTCTAAACATGCTGAAATTATGCCAATAATAAGTTTAAAAAAAATCGTTTTCTAGTTATTGAGCGCTGTGGGACAAGTTCGCGTCGCTGTAGCGGGGCCGGATCTGCCTGAACCGCCTAGCATGCAAGGACTCCACATCAACGGTAAGAAAGTTTAATTTAAAAAATCATGTTTATATTTCTTGTGTAATTCATGTGTAATTCGTCAATAGTCGGTAAATATTAGTTTAATTAAATATAACGTTAATCACAGTGATGTCTGCTCCGCCTCCTCCTCCGTCAATCCCAACGACTCTGTCTTTCACTCCACCGCCCCTAATTAGCATTGGGTCATCAGGTAGAAATTGGTTGGTAATTGTCAGATAAAGACGCATGTTTTGTCTTTGTTTTTGACCCGTTTCTGCGATTTTGGATTTTTTTCTAAAAAAAAAACAACATATGTTTAATGCAAGCTGCCTCTCCCACCTGGGCTTGTGACGTCACAGGTAGTGTTACATTCCTACGGTTATGCCTCACCCAAGAATGTGTGCCAACGCATGGATTTTGGTTCAAAGATTTTATGATTTCGTTTTAAAATTTTCCTGAATTTATTTTTACAGAAACGGCTCCGCCCAGGCCACCCTTGCCTGGAGGAGAGCACGCCCCTCCCAGGCCTCCTCCCCCAGAGACTGATGACGAAGATGACATGTTCTTGCACGCTCCTCAGTCCAATCAGCCAATCATGGTAATAACCCTTATAATTTACGTGTTTATATATTTCTCTGGAATATTTATTAATTTACGTGTTTACATATTTCTCTAGAATATTTATTCTTATGTCCGTAGTATGTGATGTTATTTTGCTACATTAAGTCCACGGTGTAGTTTAAGTAGTGGATTTTTTTTTGTCAAAAGATGGCACCACTGTCCTACACCTAAATCATGAGAATTATGCAACTTGAAACAGAAATTTAAAAGACATGTAACGGGACAATTGAATTTTTTAAATATCTTAATAAAAAAATATCTTAAAACGCTACGTCAAAAATTAAGACATGGTGTATTTAAAATTTTCGTAACTTGAATAATTTTAAACAAATCATATATCTAAATCTTTACATTTATAAACGTAATATGGCCACAGTTGCTTACACTGTGGATCAAGGGAATTTTACCCCGATTTAATTATGTTCGTTCTTAAATTTAAATGGAATTATCGATTTAATTCTACGAAAATTTATTTATTTATTTTGTATAGATGGCTGCGCACGGTTTGCATCAAGAAGTGCGTCAATGGTCTTCAAGGGACAATGAGATTATTGCTGCCGCTAAGCGTATGGCTCTGTTGATGGGTCGTTTGGCACAACTAGTTCGTGGAGAAGGCGGTTCCAAGAAGGACTTGATTGCTGTGGCCAAAGCTATTGCTGAAGCTTCCGAGGAAGTGACTCGTCTTGCCAAAGAACTCGCTCGTCAATGCACTGATAAGCGCATGCGCACGGTACAGTTATTTTGTATTAAGAAAAAGGATATAAATTAATTGTTGTATTTTGGTGTTCTTTAGACACTGTTGCAAGTGTGTGAACGCATTCCTACGATTGGAACGCAACTGAAGATTTTATCAACGGTGAAAGCAACCATGTTGGGAGCTCAAGGCACGGAAGAAGATCAAGAAGCGACAGATATGTTGGTAGGTAACGCACAAAACTTGATGCAGTCGGTGAAAGAAACGGTGCGTGCAGCGGAAGCTGCATCTATCAAGATTCGTACTGATGCTGGCATACGCTTACGTTGGGTTCGTCGCCAGCCGTGGTATCAATATTAAACCTTACCGCCTTTTTACCAAAGCCTCTCTTTCTTCTCGCGCTACTTTCTGTCTCCATTGACCCTTGGCAAAGACTGGCGTGGATTTGTACGAACTAATTGGTTGGATTGGCTACAAGACTAAACATAATCAAGACGGAAAGTAGATTTAAGTAAAGGGGGACAAAAAAAGAAGAGCGAGCAAACAAAAAAGCGCAAAGACTTGATTAATTGTGCCAATTCGCAATAAACATATTTTATCTCAAAATGAACAACTACCAAAGTAAATACATAATATAACATAAATAACCAGGTTTGTGTTTCGTTGAGTTTTTCCAGGGCAGAAGAAAATAAAGAAGCGTGACCCTGTTCTTAACAGCAACTATATATTTTGTATCTTTTTATATAATGAATGTAAATAATTCGTACACCTCGAAACCCTGTCAACTGTCAGCTGTCCGTCTGGCGGGCAAGCCGCATGCGCAGTACCGTTGATATGGCTGGAACTCCTGTCAGAAAACTAGTGTCAAAAGTCCAGCAGCGCTCAACTTTTCTGGCTGTTTCCACCAATCACAAAAGAGGTGGGTAGGGCCACGTATGTTTGTAAAAATTGATTTTGATTTGATTTGAACTACTTATGAAGATTATTATGAACTATTTAACTAGATATTATTTTTATAGGCAATTATACATAGTGTTATGGGTGCGTGGTTGCGTGATATATTTTGGTGTGGGGTTGGCGATGGGGGAGGTTCGGGTTGGGGGGTTAGTCCTGTTTTGTATTGTTTTCTGGTGGTGGTGAGTTGGGAAAAGAAAAGCGGTCAGAAAGTGGAACTCTAGAGAGAGAGGTAGAAGAAGCGAGAAGTAAAGGTGTTGGTTTTGTGCGATTGAGTTATCACGGTGGTCGAGCACAGTGTCGTGTATAAGTGTGGCGACGGACGTCCCACCCATGATCATTTTAAATACAAACTCCAGTATATTGTGCTAAAAACGTTTTCGTGTGTTTGCATTACATTCAGCGGTGGGATACCTGGCCTCGTGCACACCCTGTCACCAGGCCCGTACCCAGGGGGGGGGGGGT
>RJJA01000056.1:162663-205361 GCA_003724045.1 Lepidurus arcticus | reverse complement strand
AAAACTGAAGAATTTTGGCACGCAGAGCCAACTGCGACTTTACACGGCGTAAGTAACGGCACCAGGAATGTTAGCCCCCTGAAAGATTTCTCCGAGGTATGCTCTTGCCCGGCGGTAAAATTCGCTTATCTCCCTCCCCAGTACCACCCCAAAATTCTATAGCCCCTTATGGCGAAAACAGAGCTAGGCTCACCATCCCCCCCTCCCAAGCACGGACTAAAGTCGGTACGATACTATAAGCCAGGGTTTCTTAACCGGTGGTCCACGGCCTTGGGGGGTCCGTCGGAAATTTTAGGGGGTCCGTGAGAAGTACGGGAAATATAGTAAGGGGGTCCGCATGGAAAAAAGGTTAAGAACCACTGCTATAAGCTGTCCCAGTCATAGACTGGCACAGCTAATAAATAGCAGCGAAGTCATCTATCGGATCTTTTTTGAGTTGGTAAAGTCCTACAAATTCCGTTTTTTTAGACAAACTGTGAACTTTGTGTTAAGCAGGGGCGTCGCGAGGGGGTTTCCATTGGGGGGGTGGAGACCTTAGTTTTACTTAGTTTTACCGACTGTTATGATAGAGTCGGTAAATCGTCAACTATTACCCCCCCCCCTCGCGACGCCCCTGGTGTTAAGATTAACTTATCTTAAAGTAATGTTAAATCTGAGTTGCAGATAATTATCTACAGATCTTTTGCAGGTTAATTCTAATGCAACGATATATTTTTCGGAAATGATATATGTGTACGTGCCGCTTGAAAGCCCTTAAATTGTGCCGGCCGCCTAAATGAGCTGATTAAATTTAATGTTTATTTATTGTTTACTTAAGTCTCTAATAAAATATTTATTTATAGAACTTAATTGAAATTAAGTCTTAAAAATGTACTATTGCCAGTCGTTAAATACAGCCACAGCCAAGCCATAGATGTCCCTAGAGTAGAGTTTTGCAGTTTAAAGGAGTAGTCGTGTGCTACTCCCCGTCGAAGACTGATACCTTCGACGACAGCGCTCTATTTCCAGAAAAGCACGCCTTATTTGCTTTTAATTAAATCACCGAAGTTGTGAGTAGTAATTTTTTCCTTTACAATAAAAGAACCCTAAAAAAAATAACGTATTGTACGTTACTGAAGAAGTGAATAATAATGGCAGATGATGATTACGAGCCCGATGACGTTGGCGGCGACGAATTTGACGATGTTGATGAGGACGACAATGTTGACGAGTTAGACCAAGCAGAAGTATATTATTACTATTATTTCTAACAAGCTAATAGTAACATGTTATATATAATAGGATGAAGGACATATTGATTTGCTTCAGCCAGGAGACCAGCCAGGTGGTCAATGCAAGACCAGAATTACTACACCATACATGACAAAGTATTACAACAAAATGCTATTGTATTGCTAAGAACGAATTAACGTTGCTTTCTTATAGGTATGAAAGAGCTCGTGTGCTAGGTACGAGAGCTTTGCAAATAGCTATGTGTGCTCCTGTTATGGTAGAATTGGAAGGAGAAACAGATCCGCTACAAATCGCCATGAAGGAACTGAAGCAGAGAAAAATTCCTCTTATTATTCGACGTTATTTACCAGATGGAAGTTACGAGGATTGGGGTATTGACGAGCTGATTATTACTGATTAATAACAAACAAAAGTTCCACTGTAAAAAAACATTTTCAATAAAAATCTGAGAACAGAATCAAAAAGGCGTCCCACTAACGGTTTGGTCTAATCACTAAAAAATCTGGCATCTGTACTGGAAAGAATCTTACTGGGAACCATTACACAAGGAAAAATAATTAAATAAGATTTGACAACTTAACTTCATCTTAACGTTTCACGTCGAAAAATTCATGCTTAAAGACAATAATGAACTTGTGTTCTTCAGAGCACGAAATAAAGTTACAAAAAAGGAAGCCTACACAGCACAGCACATGTCAAATTCCCCCAAATTTTTTGTTAAATTTTCTTTTTTTTTGCAATAGCGGCCAGGTTTTAACGGAAGCAAAAACCCTCGTCGCACAATATGCATGTATGCACCAATCACCATCATATAAAGAGGCAGCTTCTTGCAAGCTTCTGATGCTTGTTCACAGAATTCATTCTCTGGTTTAAAAAAAAAATCCCACCGCAGTTTCCATCCAGGAATGTTTTACTACTTTCCCGCCTCACACCGTGCTATACTTTTTAAAAATCTTCCCCCAACACAGTTCAAAAACACACAAAAATTGGGCTGGGCGCTTTCATATCTGGCGTAAGTAGAATTTTCCTTTTTTTGTTGTAACTTTTTTAGCTAAGATTTGAAACAGTAACGTTCACGATCTGTGATTGGATGTAAGCCACGTAAGTCCTTCATATAAACCATCGCCGCTCGTGGCACAGGCTGGCTGAACATGCCAATTACGATCCCTGAGTCGAGTAAGGCCCAACTTCTCTTGGATCTCATGGGGTTTCATTGCTAAGAAATACAACATTTAATAACGTGCCTATCTTTTTTATTGCAAGTAACTCACCTTCAGGCAAGTCCTGTTTGTTAGCAAAAATGAGTATAATAGCGTCCCTCATTTCTCGGTCGTTAATGATGCGGTGCAGTTCTTGTCGGGCTTCATCGATACGATCGCGATCCGCACAGTCTACCACAAAAATCAGTCCTTGTGTTCCGGTATAATAGTGACGCCATAAAGGACGGATTTTATCCTGACCTCCGACGTCCTTTTAGAAAAGAAGGGTAAAAGGCCATATCCAGACATTATTTTTTTGTGCTTAAGATAAACCGACGCTGAATCTTACCCAAACATTAAATTTTACATTCTTGTACGTTACAGTCTCCACATTGAAGCCTACGGTCGGTATGGTAGTGACGGATTGGCCCAGTTTCAATTTATATAATATAGCTAAAATTAAAATTTTATTTAATAGTGCCCAAGTATGCGAATTTTTATGAGGAAAATATTACTCGTTTTTCCAGCAGCGTCCAATCCTAGCATGAGGATACGCATTTCCTTGTTGCCGAAAATTTTCGACAAAAACTTCCCCATGATGATAACCGCTCCAAATTCCAACACCCAAGCATGGGGGCAACAGAAAACAATGCTGTGAAGAAACCCAACCCAAAAGGCGTTTATATGATTAGACAACAATATGCAAATTGGTATCTTTATGTCGAATGGGCGTTGCGACTATCGAACAGAGGCAAACGTTCGAGGAAAGGTGTTACCGGATGTTTTTCCGTTATCTGGGAAGGATGTTAATTAAACAAAATTGACGCCCTCGTTTTTTTGGACCGGCTCTCCCGCGATTGAGATAGAATGAAGAGGCCTTGGCAATAACTAGCCATTTCCTTTCACAATGCTAGCGCCTACTTGTAGTCCTTTAGGAGTACGACTTAGGATCCTATATGTCTAAGCCTAAAAATTACGCCTCTAGCAATGGAAAACGATAAGAGGCAACCAAAAGATAAAGCTTTACAAGCGAATTCATGCTTCGAGTTAAGCCCACTCTTTTATCTTGCCATCTTATTGCATCCATGACTCAGTAAGTCTAGGAGTTAGGAACTTGACGGAAGCGTTGCAAAATCATAAGTAACATGAAAAAACACTTGACATTCACGGCTTACTTTAACAGAACTAATGCATTGCTTAATAATACGTGTTTCCGCCCACCGGATTGCAGTTATCCCTTGGAAAAAACGGAAAAATGCTAAAGCTGTTCCAACTCATCCGTCTGTTCTGACCATTTGTTAGTCCCAATGACAATCATGCACGCGCAGAATATGAGGAATAGGTAATGAATCGTTAGCTTTACCTCTAGAAAGTGTCCATAAGTAAGAATTGTTGCGTTTAAACCGGTAATTAGCACTAAGTAATCAAAACAAATCAGAAGGGGAGGAGGCCATCAACCGCGACCGCCACTTGTCATCCGATGACCCGATACGCCGATACTTGGTTATTTCGATTCAATTATTAAGCCAAGCTCAATTGTTCAAATAATCGATTCCTTCAGAAGCCTTTGGCACCATAAGGTTCAAAATTACAGAGTAAATGGTTGCAAAAAGACCTTTATTGAATAATGCACTTTTCTCAAATCTGCTTAATATGCTGCCTACGCATATTCAAATTTTTCTTCTTCTTTATATTCAACGTCTTGCTGTCCGTTTGGTCACTTTTCGTAAAACGTCCCTTCCGTCGAGCTTTTTCGGACTTTTGGATATTTGACTCGCGTTCATCCTATTATGAAATACATTATAAAATCATAAATACAGTTGTATAGTTCTGGTTTACCGCTATGGTTCCCCTTAACGTAGCCAAAGCTCTTCGATATTCATCTTCGTGAGCACTCAAGTCTTCATCGCTAATTTCAAGCTTCTGCACGTTGTACTTTTCCGCCTTCTCCAACATTTCCATAAATTCATGAACCTATATACCCAGTCACTTTTTAACCATTATGAGTAGGATATTACGAGCTTTTTACCTGGTCGGGAGTTAAAATTGCTAATGCAGTGCCTTGTCTGCCAGCACGGGCGCACCTGCCAACTCTGTGAACATAATTCTTAATAAACGGCGGCGGATCATAGGATATCACACAGTCTACCACGCCCCAATCCATTCCACGAGCTACCGCATCTGTCGTCACCAGCCTTTTTTGCAAACAAATGTGTCAATATCAGACCCGAAAAATGGACTAAAATTCACTTACACGTCAAGCTCTCCTGCAGCAAATGACCTTAATATCTGACTACGCTTCTTTTTAGTCAAGTTAGCCGAAAACTCCTCAACTCGGAGTCCGCCCATGCTTCGTAGCAATACTGCTAAACGATGCGTGGCTTGACGTGAATTGGCAAAGCACAAAGCAGGTTTGCGGGCTGGGTCTTGCAGATAATGATAAACCAGAAGTGGTTTCACGGTTGATTCGCACGTGACACAACATTCTACCAGTTCCGCTGGAGTGGTGAATTTGCCAACGAATTTATCATCTTGACTTGGCAGCGTGTGCTGTTCCTCTACGATAGTCGTGAATAGCTTGGGCTGGAACAAACCTAGGCGGCTGAGCTTCTCTGGATCCTGGGTTAATGTCGCAGAAAAAAGTAACTTTTGCGGAGGGGCTTGATGGTTTTCGCTCAAAAACCGCTGGCCGTTTATGCAATCCCGGGATTGTCTTTGCCAAGCTTTTTGTAAGGTCTGCAGCCAGTCTGCACTGGCTTCCTCCAGAATACGATCGGCTTCATCCAAAACGATGAATTGTAGGTGTGACAAGTCAAAACCAGGCGTTCTTTGAATGTGATCTAACAGACGACCCGGAGTAGCAACCACAATATCCGCTATCGGTAGCAACTTGCCATTTTTACCTAAACAATGAGATTAAAATCATAATATTTCGTATTTTAAGACTCACCTTTCCGACAAAGCACTTTTTGCTCTTGATTAAATGCTAGTTGACCAGCTAACAAAGCTACTTTGATTTTGCTCTTCTCTGTGGCTGAGAAAGATGCAAAAACTCGGTAAATTTGCACAGCTAAATCAGCGACTGGAGCCACAATCAACGCCCGAACGCAAACCTATAAACAAAAGGTAATTATACGTTTCAGTACGAGTTTTGTAATTTTACCTGCGTGCGGTTGAATAAAGCTTGTAGGATGGGTATAACGAAGGCTAACGTTTTTCCGCTGCCAGTTGGCGCCGATACGCAAATGTCATTTTTTGGTAAATTTGGTTTTCGTAAACCTTCCATAAGGTAAGGCAGCACTTGACGTTGTACCGGGAAGAAATGTGTGATTTTACTTTTGATCAACCGTTTGGCCAAATACGGGTGCAGATTGCTCAAGTGCTGGATTGCGAACTGACGATCTTGCAGACTCCCCGTAACAATAGAGGGATGCGAAAGCCATTTTGGTAGAACTCGACGTACCTATGCATACAATAAAATTTTATTCATGCATTTATTGAGAGTTTAAGAAAAGAAAATCAACATACTTGTTCTTGGTCTTTTTTTTCTACTTCTCCCACGATCGTAAAACCAGTTTCATCGCCAATCTGAAGGGAGTCTGATTCGGGATTTTCTATGCTATCAGCTGGCAGTTCTTCCAAATCGGTGGGAATTGCCGGATGTGTGGGATCTTTTCTAATCGGAGAGTCTTCATTGTCTTCAGTTCTACTGTCGCCTGTGCTAATTTTTTTTTTCCTCTTCTTTTTGCGGATCTTGCCTTCCGGAGAATCCAGTTCAACTTCAATGTCTGATTGCTGAAGAGACTTGCACTTCTTTTGTTTTGGGTGAACATCTTCCGCTTCCTCCGTTTTTGACTTGGTTTTCCTTTTAAGCTTCAAACGAGGTTCTTGTTCAGATTCCGGCTGTGTTGGGTATGTTTCTATTGCTATGAACTCTTCTGGAGATGGAGTTGCTTGCAGTATTGTTTTCTTTTTCTTCCTGGCGTTTAGCTGTCCCAGGATTTTTTGCTCTTGATTCACCTTCTCTTGCAAGCCTTGTTCGGCATGTTCTTCGCCTTCATACCTAACAACATTAATGAGTAAAAAAATAATTAGATAAGAATATACATACCTTCTAACTACAAAGAGATCCATTTCGTTTAATTTGGTAAATTTTTCACTATATCCTCAACCACGTGCGTAAACACTTTAAGCGAAACACGCCGTCTTTGGAAAAAGGAAGGCGTGGTTAAAATTATATCGATTTTAAAGTGGGGTTTCATATCGGTTGTTAGCGGAAAGATTGAATTTTGCCGGGAACATGAACAAAACTAGAGTTTTTATTAAATCTTTCTAATTTACACAGTTTTCATATCGGTTTTAGAGGAAAAATTTAATTCTACCGGGAATATGAACAAAGCTACAGTTTTTATTAAATCTTTCTAATTTACAGAGGTTTTAGGTGTGGTAGAGCTTAGATTAGGTGTTCCTTCTTGCATAATTCTTACATCCTCATCCATTGATGAAGAAAATGAAGGTGGAGATACATTTTTCACTGCGTGTAATGCATATTGGACGCTATTGATCTTACTCCAACTCCACTTATTATTGAACGGATTATACATCATGCCGTGCAGTAATCGTAAATTGCAGTCGTCTAAGAATATTTTGTTCCTATTATACAGCCAAACGTTTTCTATAATAAATTCTTACTTCTTTCGCACCACGAGATAAGCTCTTCTGGCTTTACAAACTTGTCATGAAAATGCGTACCAGCAGGCACTATCTTTAAGATGTTCTCGGCAGCTTGAATAACACCCAGACGGGCAAGTAACGTACGATTTATAGTAGTGAAAAACAATGAGCCTCCAGGCTATGTAACAATGCTTTAAAGATTAAATATAATCGAAGGATTGCAGCTTACTTTAACCAAAGTTGCACAGTTGTTAACAAAACCTTCTGGATTATCCACATGCTCGATAACTTCTGATGCTACTACAGCATCAAAACAGTTAGGAATTTCGTCCGCTAATTCCTCAGTAGTGCCTTGTCGATAGTTTAACGTAGTCGACAGCTTGGGGTCTTTCGATACATGCAGTCTAGCCACTTCCAAGATCTCTCCGACAGGATCAAGTCCTGTAACTTCGGCCCCAAGGCGTGCTAGAGCCTATAAACGACAGAGTTATAACTACTACTCAAAGATCACCACTAAGTTTACTTCCGAGAGGATACCACCTCCGCAGCCGACATCGAGTATTTTGAAACCTTGCAACGGGAAAGGCCCTTCGGCTACTTCATTACTTTGTTGATGAACGGACAACAATCCATCTCTAATTAAGGGAACCCTGAAAACAAAAACGCGCTTACATCGTAATCTTATTTTCTCATCTTCATTACCTTAACGTATTCATGGAATGAAGTCCTCTTGCGAAGCCTTGTTCATCCCACCAAAACACGGCTTGTCCCGCGAATTTGACGGCCTCATCTAAATTTAAGGTCGATTGAAATGACGCCGAGTTACTTTTATCCTCCGAAGTTGTTGAGCTAAAATATAACAATGCAATCGAAGTCAGTGAGAAAAATATTAAGTGAAATTACAAATTTTACCGATTAAATTCATTCTCGCTGGCAGTATTCAGAAAGCGACTAATCACCAAACATCCTTTAGGGATTTCTCGTTTTAAGCACCAACCAAATAAAACCCCGCAGGCGCAGCTCAGTTTCATTCCGAAATCGAAAACTAGACAAAATCCGTAGCAACTGATGTAAGATCTAATAATAATAATATACGACACAACCACGTTGCTTTGTTGAAACTTTGTTTGTGTATAAGCTTCATTTCTCTAAGATTTGAACCCAGAGTCATCATTCTATTCCTCAATAATTTTAATTAGCTAAGTTTTTGTACTTTATTGAAGCTTTTAGCAAAAGTTGACTTAATAAAAACTGAAGCTGAGTCATTTAAAAAGAAAGGAGATTTTTTTAATGTGATTTAAAGACATTATTTTAGATATCAGTTCAAAGTTCGCTATCAAAGGTTTACATCGGCCAATCAGGCGGCGCCGTGACGTGCGCTGTGGATCTTGTGATTTTGGACCGGCATGTGCGAGAAACAGTTTGGTCGAGGATTTTGGCATTATTATTAAAACCCTTAATATGAAAGAATCCTCACTCTCGCGAATATTGTGTGTTGTTATAACCATCCTTTATAGCCTAAAGCAAAAATTGCTGTCTCTAGTAAAAGCGCTGTCATCATGGTCCATAAGCAGTTTTTCACACATTTCTTCTGCCAGCAGCTCTGATCCTCTCTCTCATTTTTATTCCCTCGGTTGTGAGTTGGAAAAGCGAAGCAAACTGCCAGAGCACATTGCTTTCATACTGTTAGAGCGCCGAATTTCGGTCCAGGATCTTGCCAGGCTTATCCAATGGTGCTCCACAGTAGGAGTGCCTAACATCAGCATTTACAACGGTTCAGGTACTATTAAAAATACATCAATTTACACCTAAACTCCCTTTTTTCATCACAGAGAACCTACCCTTACATTGGAAAGAACTCTCCCTCATCCTCAACAGCTTCCCATATTGGCCAAGCTTGAAGTCTCGTCCCATCTATGAAGTCTACCACGAAGACCAAGTATCACCTAAGAACATCTCAGAATCCTCACGAGTTACTCGCGTTTACCTCCTAACCACTCGCCATGGTCGCAATTCCTTGGTAAACGTAGCCAAGTCACTTTGCCGTACGATTCCCAGCTCTGGTTACACAGTGGAAATGATTGATGCCGAATTGAGGAAACAACTGCCCATTCCCGATCCAGAACTAATGCTGAAATTCGGTTCTGCGGATGTAACACTGGGTTACCCGCCCTGGTCACTTCGGTTAACTGAGATGCTGTATGTATTCCGTTTTCTCACTTGATAAACCAGAATTATTCTCTTTATTAAAAAGAAAAAATATTCGCTCAGTAATAAGTTTCATTTCTAGGCGTCTTCCAAGCCATATTCAGATACAACCAGGCCGAGTTTTGGCTGCCTTGCGAGCTTATGGCAGATGCGAACAGCGATTTGGCAAGTAATCACATTCGATGTCTCCCTTGGTCAAAACAATTTAGCACTTTTTGACGCACCTGTGCACTTGAAGGTAATTCAAAGGTTGCAAATTGTGAAAAACGGATTTCAGTTCGTAGATTCTGACTGCCGGAGATAATTGTATTGAAAGAAAAAGTACTGGAAGGCAACACATGTAAATACATTCACTTATACGAGAGCAGAAATCTAAGCGTCCTGTTAGTCTGATTTTTTCGCTTTAACTTACAACTGTACAAGTAGCCCATCTTACCGTCTGGAACGTCGTCTATCCCGAGACCTAGACCTTCTTTCCGAAGATCGACTTCGCCTACTTTTGGACTTCCTATCAGAAGAACGTCGACTTTTGGATCGTTTACGCTCGCGAGAACGAGTTTTAGATCTTTTGGGCTGTTTTCGATCCCGAGATTTACTCCTAGAAGCTTTACGCCCACTAGAGCGACGTTCACGACGCCGACTTGAGGGAGACCGACTGCAAGAACGTGAAGTTGAGGAAGTTGAGTCTCGCTTGCTTTTCCTTCTACGCACAAAACCACCTACAAGACCACAAAATGAATGCCTTGCATCAAATTTCCCGTGCTTTGAGATATGGCTATTAACACAAATCAGCAACGCGAAACAAAGTTGTTTTCCTAAAATGCATGCACCCCAGCTTAAGCTAAGATGACGTGACCCCACAACATAACGTAAGTTAACAAACGAACAGAAAAACTAGTTCTTACCCTTGGAGCTGTCATTACGAATGTGATTCGCTTCTGGCTCTACCTGTATATCTTTTTTAGCACCTACGCTGTGTAGATTACGTGAAGTCGAATGACTGGATTCAACTTCTTTCAGGATCAAGGGTTTGCTCTCTACTTCAAGTTCTTCTTCTGACGACAAAAACGTTTCTCCACGTAAACGTTTCTCCCAACGCTCAAAACGACGTTCAGCTATAGCTGCTGCAGCTTCTCTTCTGTCCGATTGCGCTGTGTAATCATTTTTCCGTGTTTCAATGCGCACCTTTTGAAAATCATTAATATTAGTAATTAAAACATTAAATTGAAAACAGTATTAGCTACCTGCAATTCGCCATCACTCTCGGTGTCACTGCCTCTGCCACCTCCATTGGCCTTGTCATCATCTTCGGAATCGCTACCATATTCGCCCAAACCCAGGGTCAAGGCCTGTGATGGTTGTATAACCTTAGCTGGAGCTGGAGAGTAAATTATATAAATTATTATTTTCAGAATTTTGTGATTTGAAATGAAAATAAGATCAAATTGGAAATGAATCCCTCAGTCTCAATAAATCATTTTGGTACCATCAGAGTATTTCTGGCAAGAAGTATGCATCACTAGGATTTATGACAAATGGGCAGAAATAATTGACAAAACGTACCTGCAGATTTGGCTTTGCGATAAACTGCGCGAGCCAAGGACTGGATTTCTTCGCCCGTTACTTCCAGCAAGACTTCCGTCATGACTCTTCGTACTTTTAGCATCAATTGCTGCAAAATCTCTTCAGGAGTCATTTGGGAAACGTTAGGTACAGGCGTAGGAGTTCGAGATTTAACTGGAGTGGACTTCAAGCGCGAAACTACCGGAGGTTCGTCTTCTTCACTGCTAGGCAGATTTCCCTTGTCAGATTGAGCATCGTCATCACTGTCACTTTCCTGTAAGGTAACATTACAATTAGTAACGGGAAAATATAAACATGACGTCACTAGTGAAAGAATCTTAAATTTGCCTCAGTCTCAATAAATCAGTTTTTGGTACTTTCATCGAATTCCACCAGGAGTTTTTTTGCATCAAGGGTCAAACTTATGATCGTAAAAAATAATCAAATAAGGGGCTTACAAATTTGCTTTTGGAAGGAGGCAGAATTATCCCGTCTTTCTGTGCTTGCAAACGAAGTTGGTTCTCTGCTTCGATTTCTTGTTTTCGCTTATCTTCTCTCGCTTGCAACAGCATCTCGCGTTCTTCCTTCTTGTGTTTCTGTCTCTCCATCCGTTCCAAACCTTCACGAATCCAAAGTGGCAATTGCTTGCGCTTATTCGCATCTAAATCCCCGAAACATACAATTAGTTTGGCAAAGAGCCCCTTTATAGTACGTATTTTTACCTAAACCTGCGGCTGCATTCTGCAGAAAAAGCACGGAATCATTCTGACTTGGTGCGCTTGGCCTTGCTCCTTGTGATGGCACAAAACTGCGTGGCAGGTGGGACGGATAAGCAGGTGTCCACTGTGTTGGAGGCGGAGTTTGGAGATTTGAAGCTGGAAAAGGGGCAAAATTTGTTGGAGGTACAGAAGACGTATTGAATTTGGGGAAATTTTGAGCTAAAGGAGGTCCCTGGTACGAGCTGAAGTTCGTGGGAGTTGGTGGAGGAGTATGTAGATTAGGACCTGAAAAAGCTGGGAACGTTGTTGGAGGGGGAGGTCTACTGGGTATCGCCGTTAAAGGCATTGGTGGGTAGTAACCCTGGCGTTGAGCTTGAACTGACGACAAACTGGAAGAATCTAATTACATTGGCTGTCAGAATAACGCTAAACACTCCTTGGTAGCTTGGCAACTAGGTGACCAACCTTGTGAAGAAGAGGTGCAATCATCTTGGTCTTCGTCCTTCACAACTTCCATAGGAGCTTCGCCTCCGTTTATGCCCCGCCCTGCATAGTACGCGCTGGTTGATTGTAAAGTCGAGTTTGTACTTGAAGGCGTGACCGAACTCTGGACTTCTTTCATTTGGATCCATTGCTGTGCTAGTGTTGCCCAGTCAACTGCGAAGGAATGGGTTAATATCGTATAAGTAACCCAACAGAAAGTTTAGTGTTTGTGAAACGCTACGTACTTTGGTCATGGCTTATGTTCTGATACGCCGATGCCTGCATTGGCATTGACCAGGCTTGGTTATTTTCACTTGACCACATTTTTGAATAATCTATGACCAAATGCACCTAGGAAAACCCAACAAACCATACAACTTAAGGGAAAGAAAACATAAGGCAGGAAAAGTCCCGCGAGGCTGGCAACTTTTATCTTGATGTATCTCAGTCATCCGTGAATCGTCAAGGGTAAAACAAATTTATTACGTACCTATAAGCTTCCGATTACATAACAATAAAAAGAATTTACCGCAAAGGCATCAATTACAAAAAGATGTTATATTTTAGTACCGAATACACAAACACACTATCAACCAACAGCCAGCAGAAACAGTTGCGATGTTGCGAACGGTGACTCTAGATGGTGTTCTCCGTACACTAGCGACACCTTTCGGAATTTATTTAGGCAAAGAGTGGCACTAAACGGAAATTGCTAACGTTGGTGAAATGCAGATAAAGCATGACTTATGCATGACTTATTATCTTTATCTTGCCACACCTCCGCTTCCGAAGCTTACCTTATCTACGACGATTATTACTTATAAAAGCTGACTTTAGAAATATCGAAATACTGTTTAGCGAGGTCTTGTAATAAGTTACATTGCTTTCGAATAAAGCTCAGTCGCATTCGCGAGTAAAGCTATCATAGTTTTGACCTATATTGTACAGAACGTAGCTTATCGTACGGCGCACACAAGACGCTCGCAAATAAAACGCTAACAGGTAATAGCGCTAGCATGAGAAGTCATGAATACACCTACATATTACTTCACTTCATGTTTTTACAACGGGATTTCGAATTGGATATCCAGTTTAGCTGACCTGGCCAAACTCACAATGTTGGACAACTTGACAGCCAAACGTGCTGCATCGTCGAGATTGTCACAGGGCAAAATCTTCAAGCCAGAATTGGCAATCAAGACTTTAGCTTCATCCACATTAGTGCCCTAGAAAATAAAGAGTAATTTAATAAACTCAAAAAAGCTTCTTTGTCACCTGCAGCCGACAAACGATGGGCACTTTCAATTGCAATTCTTCGGCTGCCAAGATAATACCTTCGGCAATAACATCGCATCGCATGATTCCTCCAAAGATATTAACCAGAATAGCGTGACACTTCAAACATAAAAAACTTTAGTACATACTGCGTTTTTAAACACAAGCTACGCATACTTTCGGATCCGCAGTAATAATCTTAAATGCGTCTTTAACCTGCGCAGCAGTAGCTCCGCCTCCTACATCTAAGAAATTGGCAGGATTTCCACCATGCAACTTGATAATATCCATGGTAGCCATAGCCAACCCAGCACCGTTAACCAAACATCCAATATCGCCTTTACAAAGCAAAATGATCTGCATTAGGCAAATTGTAAAAAAGAATACAAATTACCATCTAAAGCAATGTAGTTCAAGTTAGAGCGAGCAGCCTCCACTTCTCGTTCGTCTTCCTGGCTCCAATCCCGAAAAGAGAACACTTTTGATTGGCGAAATTCGGCATTATCATCAAAACGCATTTTCGCGTCCAGACTCAAAACTATGCAAAAATCATTATTTTCTTTTCTTTTAAAAGTTAATTAAAAACTCCTTACGTTTGCCAGACGTATCTTCGGCTAAAGGATTGACTTCAATAAGTAGGGCATCGTATTTAATAAAGAGTTCATAAATCCGTTGGAAAATAGCTACAGCTTCTTCTTTCTGTTTTCCTGTCATGCCCATAGCATCGGCTACACGTTCGGCTTGTTCTTTTGTTAAGCCTATCGTTATGTCCACTGGTTCTTTAATAATTGCACTGGGATTCTCTACAGCTACTTCTTCGATGTTTACTCCTCCGTGCGAAGAAGCAATAATGACCGGCCCCTAATTATATGCGTTTTTTAGTATTCTAGAGCGCGCGCATGACTTCATGACGTACTGCGAAGGCTCGTTCTAGCATCACAGCAAAATAATACTCTTTCCTGGGATAAGAACGCTCGGCAATCATGACTGCATTGCATATCCGGCCTTTTTCGCCCGTTTGCTTCGTAACCAGGATATCTCCAATCATTTTACTCGCAACTTCAGCGGCTTCTTCGGGCCTAAATATACATTTTTTTACAAACTACTTAAGAAATTATGCAAATTTACGAGAAAACCGCTTTAACGCCGCCTTTTAAACCGCCCTTGAATTGACCTTTGCCTCGTCCGCCAGTCAAAACTTGCGCTTTGACCACCATATCCAGCGAATCCAAATCTTTGGCTACTTTTACAGCTTCTTCTTTCGATTTAACTACTCCAAATTTGGGCACAGGGATATGGCCTTCCGATAAAAGTGTGTAGCTGACATATTCATGGACATTCAAGTTTCGTTTCTGCTCTGTCTGAGGATTCTTAGTAGCGGCAACACCCAACACCTAGGTAAATAAAAAAACGATTCTCAATTGCAATAATATAAATACAATGAAATTTAAGTTATTTTAAAAAAAGGGCTAAAAATAGCTGAGCCTGAGCTAAAAGAATAGGCTGTTTCTTCAACCGGAAAAAACTAGTAAAACTACTACCGAATGAATGAAATTTTAGGTAAAAAAAAGTTATTAATTACGAAAGTATTATTTATAAACTTACGCGGGGGCCTCCAATGGCCGAGAATTTGTCCAAAACTTGGAAACTTCGCTGCAGCATTTTGGCCATTTTCTGCCTTTTTTTGTTTATGCTGAATTTTAAGAACGCTAGGGGGCGAAGTTTGGTTGCTAGGCAAAGCCTTTGACTACTAACTTGTCATTTAACCGTGTGTGGCTCTCGCGTATTGTTGACGTGTCGTTCATTATTATTAGCCCGTTGCTGGTTACGGGGCAGAAAACTATTGTTATTTTGTAGCCAAAAGGCTTCTTTTCTGATTAAACTTTGACACCACCAACAATGAAAATGAAACGTAACTGGTGTGCGTTCACAATTTTAGTTTGGCTGGCCTCATCCCACGCATTTTATCTACCTGGGCTGGCACCCGTAAATTATTGTACAAAAGCGAAGGAAACGGACACATGCAAGGTAAGTAAACTTCAATCTTCAAACCCTTAACTTTTGTTTGCTAAAAATTAATATTTTATTTTACAGTCTGCAATACAAGTATACGTTAACCGTTTGAATTCCGAGGAATCGATCATCCCTTATGAATATAACCAGTAAATTACATGATTTATTTTTAAGAAAAATCTGTTGACTCTTTTTTGTTAGTTTTGATTTCTGTTCCGATTCCAATGAAACCTCTCCTGTCGAAAACTTAGGCCAAGTTGTCTTTGGAGAGAGAATTAGAAGTTCTCCTTATAAAGTAAAAGCACATACAGTTTTTAAGCAGAGTTTATAATAATGTAAAATCACTAGCTTGAATTCAGAGAGACGAAAGAATGCGCTGTGGCTTGTCCCAGGGGTTATACTGCCGGGGACGCTGCTGCGCTCAAGAAACTCACGTTGCTGCAGAAAGGAATGTCCCTCAATTATCAGCATCATTGGATTGTTGGTAATTTTGTTAATTCTTCGCTCCCATATAGCTTAATTACGACGATTCTTTTATAGATAATATGCCCGTCACGTGGTGTTATTCCGTTGAAGAGTACAAGCAGTATTGCAGCACCGGATTTCCTATGGGCTGCTATGTGGATCCACAAGGAAAGCCGCACGATGCGTGCGTTATTAGCGTACTGAATCATCCTCTAATGATAATGCCTTTTCCCTAATTGACTGTTCCATTTTCAGAAAGCTTATGGCACCCCTGATACCTATTACATCTTTAATCATGTGGATTTGACCATCACATACCACAGTGGAGCCGGTGAATCATGGGGCGAGAGTTTTGGCAATGAAGGAGGGCGCATTATCTGTAAGTTATCCTATTTCTCAGACCCAGACAAGAAAATAATGTCTTTTCCTACTCAAGCTGTCAAGGTTGAGCCCCGTTCTATCAAACATGATCCTAGCTCGCCTAATTGCGCTAAAGAAGCCGAGCCCATGGCTATTCCTGCCAGGTTGTTAAGCGGGAATGAGAAAATGCAGATTACCTACACGTACTCATACATTTTTAAGGTTAGAACAGGGTTCACAAATTTTTAGAAAGTGTTTGTACTAATTTGGGGGACTTTTAGGAAGATAATACCATCAAGTGGTCTTCCCGGTGGGATTACATTCTCGAATCGGTCCCTAATGCCAACATTCAATGGTTCAGCATCCTCAATTCTCTTGTGATTGTCCTCTTCTTGTCCGGCATGGTGGCCATGATTATGCTACGCACACTCCACAAAGACATTGCTCGCTATAACCAGGTATTTATTTCTTCAATATTGAATTACTATTATTTTTTAATTTTTCCAAAAATGCTTACAGATTGATTCTGGAGAAGACGCACAAGAAGAATTTGGATGGAAATTGGTACATGGGGACGTATTTCGTCCTCCTCGCAAAGGCATGCTGTTATCGGTGTTTTTGGGATCTGGAACTCAAGTTTTGGTTATGAGTGTAATCACATTGGGTACATTTTACTTCTAAACTACTACGAATTGAGCTTGGGCTAATTTGTTCTATTTATTTTATTATAGTATTTGCCTGTCTGGGATTCTTGTCTCCAGCCAACCGCGGCTCACTAATGACCTGCGCCTTGGTTTTGTTCGTTTGCTTGGGAACGCCTGCGGGCTACGTAGCTGCCCGCGTTTACAAGAGTTTTGGAGGAGAACGTTGGAAATTGAATGTACTTTTAACATCAATGCTTTGTCCAGGGTAAACGCCAGTTTTCTCGTACTTTTGTACTCATTGTTATTTTCTTTAGGGTTGTGTTTGGCATTTTCTTCGTCCTAAATATGGTCTTGTGGAGCCAAAGTAGTAGCGCAACTGTGCCTTTTATCACTTTGCTGGCTTTATTGGCGCTCTGGTTCTGTATATCAGTTCCGTTAACTTTCGTAGGCGCCTTTTTTGGTTTCAGGAAGAGGGTAAATTTTTAAAACGGAATGTTTACTTTTGGATTTAATGCTGTTGTTTTTTATGTCAGCCTATTGAGCATCCAGTCAGAACTAATCAGATTCCGCGTCAAATTCCAGACCAGAGCATTTATACACAACCCGTACCTGGAATCGTTATGGGTGGAATCCTGCCATTTGGTTGTATTTTCATCCAACTGTTTTTTATCCTCAATTCAATCTGGTCCAACCAAATGTACTACATGTTTGGCTTTCTTTTCCTCGTATTCATCATCCTTGTGATCACGTGCTCCGAAACGACCATCCTGCTCTGTTACTTCCACTTATGCGCGGAGGTATAATTTTGCAGTTCTGTCTTGGAAGGATTTAATGTCTGTTTTTGCTAGGATTATCACTGGTGGTGGCGCAGTTTTTTGACGAGTGGCTTTACAGCCTTTTACTTGTTCATTTATTGCGTTCATTATTTCATAACAAAGCTCAATATTGAAGACGCAACTTCAACCTTTCTATACTTTGGATATACCGTCATTATGGTGTTCCTCTTTTTCTTGCTAACAGGTAAGACCAGTTTTATTGTTTTATATGGGGAATTGTATTTGATTTGATTTCTTTTTATTGTTATCTTACTCAATTATGTGCTCAAAACGTTGGACATTTTTAGGTACCATTGGATTCTTCGCTTGCTTTTGGTTCGTGAGGAAGATTTACAGTGTGGTCAAAGTCGATTAAAGCAGAGTTGTGGCGATGGATAGGGCTTTTTTAATTCCTGTCTAATCAACTAAAAAAAAGCCATGTTTTTGTACGTTTTAGACTAGGTAAGCCTTGGTCTGCCTTTTCACTCTTTGCGTTAATTCTATTATGTTTGATTTTCCTAAGTGTGTCCGTAATCAGAATAGTCCAATGCGACGAACAGATATTGCACGTGTAGTGCACGCGTTAAATAAAGGTGTGTTTTAGGCACACTGTACGAATATAAATAATTAATTGGACTGAGTTGTCGTTATTATTCCGGGTATAAAACGCGGCTTATATATATAAGCCGCGTTTTTTTTTGTAAAGAAAATTTTAACTCGACTTCAAGACTTATATTGCATTTGAAATGGATGAACTTCGGGCTTATATTTTTAGTAAAAGTAGACTCCAAACGCTGCTACAACGCAAAATAAGGTGTCCTACATTACAAGATTAGAATCAATAACTTAAAAGATTTGGGGTTATAAACATACCGTAATGTATGTATGACTAGCATAATTATCTGCTTCCGCATCCCACATAACGTTGCTAGCCATCTGCACGCCTTCGCCTCTTTGTTCTCCAATTACAACTTGGACCACAAATTTGTATCTGTCATATCCTGAATCTGAAAATAAGGAAAAAGAAATAAGTTAATAATAATATAATACTGTATGACGACTTAACCTTTAAGTCTGCTTTTAACCAAGTCTGCGATGGTAACTACCCATCTGGAGGCTTCTGTAGCATCATATGTCTTTCCGCTTAGTTCTTCTATGAGTATTGTCTGCAGTAAAGTTTTCACAGCTTGGGAACGAAACCTGATGAAATAAAATCAAACAGAAAAGACATTAATAAAAGACGGACTGCTAATAAAACATAAAAACATATACCTTTTCTCAGGATTGGGTCGAATCTGATATGTATACTCCTGTTCCTTGGCCTTTTGCATTCTTCATAAATTCTTCTGCATTCTCCGGTTTGCTGTTGATTTTCTATGCGTGGTTACCAGAGCAACCCAAATTGGCGCCACGAGCTTCCGCCATCTATATTGCGCGTAAGAAGCGTCGATTTTTAGACTGAGTTTTTGTTGTTGTTGTTGTTTTGCATATTGTTTTGGTTTTCTACCCATTCATGCTTTCGTCTCTACTTATAATAAGTATATGTAGTATTTTAATAAATTTAATCTGAGAGCTGCTGACTTGCCCTTTGGTTCTGAAAGTAATAAAAGGGAAGTCAATCTGCTCCTTTGTCATAGTCCTGATTCCGTTGCCTAATACTTCAAACTAGTCTTCCAAAATATTTCCTGTATAGTTTCCCTGTATATTTTATGTATCTATATTCCTTGTTCGTTTTCCAATGAGAATTATGCCCTCCTATTGTTTCTTCGAGCCGCCACCTGACGGTGTGACGCGCGCTGCTCCCGCCCGTAATGCCTGTGAAATAAAAGTAGGGGAATATCGAGTAATTTAAGTAGTAAAAAGCGTTTAAGACGTATATTACTTAACAGTAATGTGCGGAAAAAACTGCTCTATGTGTTTCTGTAGGTTTCCGGGATCTCGGTGCGGACTCCAATTGTTTTCTACGAACTTCGTCTATTCTTTGTAAGAAGTTACTTATAATTTAAGCTCTACTATTTTACATTGACCAAAATGTAAGTAAAGTATCGCTTCTCGGCCTTTTGGCTAAGATCAAAGTGTAGTATCTGTTCTTATCAGCTTAATATCTGATACGATTCCCATGTGGAATCCAGTATATTAAACTGATTTTTGGAAACTGGCGGAGTGCTGGGGCTTGCTCCACCTCCGCCGCGGGTTGGCCCGGTATTGCAGTACCTCCGGGATCGGCCCACTCCCTCCGGGGAAAATATATACTAAAAAATTAATTGTCTTTACCCTGGGAATGTTAAAACTTGGGCCTTCATATTGTAACTTGGTACCCACGATAATATAAGTGTATACAGCACAGCGGTGAGCAATAATTCACTTCCAAAGTTGGAAAATCCCATATCGTTCGTTTTATACTTGAAATAGATGTGTTACAGAACAAACCAAAAAAGTATTCTGACTCCTATGTTTTTATGCGGCGAGCTTCTAATAAAAAATAATTTAAACCAAAACATCATCGTCTTGTAATTATTTTAAATGATTTTGACTCGTACAGAAAAATTTGAAAAGGATTTGTTTGGTATGTTTGGAAATTCAAAGAAACACAAATGATTATGCAAAATTCTGGAGAATATACGTGATCCAATCGACCTAAAGAGTATCTATTTTATTTACAGCTGTTTCAACAACTTATTAATATAAGTGTATGACCGAATAGATAAGGCGCAAGACTGGTGAGCGAAATGACCCGGTTCGAAACCTGGCCGAGGAATTTTATTTCGTAAAAAAATATTAAATGGCTTCAGAAATATTAAATGGCTTCCTTTCTCTGGACCTTATACATTTCCGGCAAGATTCCTATACCGAACAGAGGAGTTGGAAACCGAAAGGGGCGAGGCTCTAAATGTTTAAACGATTTTAGAAGGATTTAAATTTTTTATAAATCGAAGAATAGATGGAACACTATCAACATACACATAGACCAGCTTACTTCATACGTTGGATTTATAGAAGTTTCAACACCCTTCATATATAAGCGTATGACCGAGTGTATGAGACGCAAGCCTTGTGATCGGAAGGTTGCAGGCTCAAACCCGGTCGGGGCACTTTATTTCGTCTAAAAAGTGAAGTATTAAATGGCTCCTTTCCTATATTCGAAATTGAGTTGCTTCGGCATCACGAGCTCGAATATTGGGGATAGGAAACCGAGCAAGGGTTTTGGGAACAGGGGAAGGGGTGAGGCTTTAAAATTTTGACGATTTTAAGGGCCCTTGATACAACATTATTCCTTATGGAGAAAAGCCCTGAAAAACCTTTCCCAGTGCGAAAAGGAGCCACGCCTCCTTTTTGGACCAATCCACCAATAGGATTCGTCCTTTTTCTAGAGTACACACCCCTTTTCGCGGATAATTTGGAAAACGTCGCACAAATTTCCGAAATTTCGCTTTTATTTCAAATGATACAAATGTTTTGGGTACAACCAATGAGCAAATAAGGAATTTCGGGTAGAAGCAAGACATCTCATTTTCATAATTTTACAATTATGAGCACACACTTGAACTCCTCCGGGTCATTTCCAGTTTTCCAGGTGGCGACGCAATTTACCAAAACGTAGCTGTAGTTGTTTCTATCGCTCCGTATGCCATTTCACATCGTCGGTCAGTGACTAAAAAAACGGAAAATATAGATTAACACCCATAAAACATTCAGCGGCAATTATTTCTTACCGGTAATCTGCATCTAAAGCTTCGTGAATGTTATGGTCGACAGATATATCGTTGTTACCCAAGACGAGTCAAATGGAGGCTGCCAGAGTTGTTACCGGGGTTCCTGTCAGGTATCTACACCATAAAGCTCCCACGCTTGAAAGACCGTCGGTCTATAGCGATGACATGGGTAAAGCTGCTACGTAAACAAGGTATTTGATTATTTGATCCTTAAAAACGTAATTACTCTTAACTCGTCAGAAGGGTTAATTTGTTCGATGGAGGATTCGAGCGCTTAAGACTTCAAGGAAAAAGAATTCGGCCCTGCATTACCCATCAAGAAGAGACGGAAAAAGCACAAGAATCTGAATCCTCTGTCTTGTTTAAATAAGAAAAAATAAGCCCCAACCCAAAAGCGGCTTGTGAAGGAAAAGCTACTGAAAAACCTGCTAATTCTTGAGTGTTACTAAAGCCTGTGCTGGTATTTTAAGAGCACGCAAAAATCCCCAAAATTTTTCCACTTTTCTTTTAGAAATCGTATCGTAACTACAAATCGTACAAAAAAGGGTAGCTTCGAAACTAGATTTTAGGGAGGAGGATAGATTTTGGATATAACAAACAAGCAAATAAAAGGAATTCCATGGGGAAGAAAACTATCTCTTTTGAATAATTGTATAATCCAATTCTATGAAGAAAACTGAGCTAAGAACTATAGAGGTATTCCAACGGATATAACGTAGCCTACACCGGTTATAACGAACAATAGGCTTTTATGTATTGTACTATACTGTAAAAAAAAACGAGTATAGGGAAACCACAGTGGTCTAATCCTTACCCGTGGGATTAATTAAAGACTGCTTAACGAACCGGTAAGTCTCCTGTCTAAAAACCGAAACGTATAGAAAGCGGAATCCCTTGTAACCCTGGGCTGTAGGACAGAGAAAATACTCTTACAGGATTCTACTTTCCTTAATTTTGGTTCGGTTTTAGAGAGGAGCGGGTTCGAACGAGCAAATTTTAATTAATCCCACAGGTAAGGATTAGACCACCGTGGTTTCCCTAGACTCGTTTTTTTGGACAGTTTAGTACATAACTCTAACACCTGGCACTCCATGTTTTCACTCAGCTTCATTTGCAAAACAGGCGATGAATTAAGGATGTCTCTCCTAAAAACAAAAAATAATCATAATTGCGAAATGGAACGGACAACTAAATTACGAAAGAACAAATCCACCGTAATCTTGTTTGGACTTGCCCAAGTCTATACCCCCAAACGTTTGAAGTTAAACACCGCACTCAAAGTCGCAAAACACTCCCAAACTCCACAAACGAAGCTAATAAATGCTGATGGATCAACAGGAATGTTCTGCGTAACTAAAAACAGAGAAGTTATCCAAATTTAACTTAAAGCACAACTATCCTAAAAGATAATTATGACAACAAACTCAGGCTATTCGTCCAGCTCGGTCGGCAGCGCGATCGCGACTGAGGACACGGCTTACTGAATGGTGTACAAAATTTCTGGAGAACCTGGCGAAAGGTACGGATAGGGTATGATGAAAAGTTCGTTAAGTATAAATATAACATTGGTTTGGAGGGTGTTTGCTTCTGCATAGAAAATACACTTGTATTTAAATATGAAAGCTCTAATTCAGCGTGTTATTCAGGCAAAGGTTACAGGTGAGGATATTTTTTTTCTTAAAAGTTTTCCTTCATCAGACTTTATTAGTTGACCAGGAGGTTGTAGGCGAGATAGGAAGAGGTTTATGCGTTTTCATCGGCATAAGTAAAGACGATGTGGCTAGTGATATGGATTATATGTAAGTACATTACTTTATATGCATTCGAACGAAATGTTATAGTATCGCTTATTTCTAAAAAAAATCTAAAACATACATAACTACAATTATTTATTAATTTATTTTTTACACCAGTGTTCGGAAAATATTGAGTCTCCGGTTGTTTGAGAGCGAAGATGGCAAAAAGTGGGATAAAACTGTGGTTGAATGTGACCAAGAAATCCTCTGTGTTAGTCAATTTACGCTTTATCATACCTTGAAAGGAAACAAGCCCGATTTTCGGAATGCAATGCCAGCAGATCAGTCGCAAGCCATGTACAATGATGTGATAGACTGTTTGAAGCGAAGTTACATACCTGAACGAATTAGAGGTATTTTAGTTCGTCTGCACGTACATACCATTGGTTTGCGCAATTCTCTAATTTATTTTTTTATTCTAGAGGGGAGATTTGGAGCTTACATGCAAGTGCATATACAAAATGATGGCCCTGTCACGATAGAATTGGAATCCCCTGTACCTCAACCTAAACAAGGAAAAAAACCTAAAGCAATACCTGTTTCAGCTGCTGAATAAAACTGTCCAGTTTACGAGCTACACGTTCGAGTATTTCAGGATGTAAAGTACGGTGTATTGAAACTTCAAGGGTAAAAAGAGACTAGTCTGGAAAACAGCGAAAATGTACCCTACAGAGTTGAAACTGTTTCTGGCACGTGTAAAATCAAACAAGGCAAAAATCATAATTATCTGGCTCAGGCGGAATCGGAGGCGGTTCCTCCGGAGTGTCAATGCCTTCCACGTCTAGCAATCGCAGCTTAATTTCCATCCCCAATAAGATGTCCAGATCACTGGTGGCTTCCTTACTTGTCATTTCTGAGCCTAAAGTGCGAACATTGGAAATCATGATTTTTTAATACGAAATTTTACCCAGCAAAGCATTGATACCATCCGTCCAATAATCGTATATTTTCTCATCAGGCGCAACAAAATCCAGAGATCCTCCACTTTCATTGGAATCCAAAATAAGAGAAAATGCTAACTGTGCGGTAGACTTTTTATTCCTGTAAGTGAAGAAAATTACGTTAGGTTATTTAACTTTTACGTAATTCATTACTTGGCTTCTTTCATATGAGGACATTCTTTGCGCACTAGCAAAGCTTTGATATCGATGACGGGCAGTTTATTAGGCAAATCTTCAAACACAGGAATGGTTTTCTCATCGCAGTCGCCATAGTGGAATACTTTGTGATTAGGGGAAAGACGAATGTACCAAAATTTGTCTTTGGTTCTCTACATTGTAAAGAATATAGTAAATTCAGTGGGGGGGGGGGGGGGGAAAGGCAAACAGAAATCTTATAATATACTTGACTTCTTAGCGGATACTTCTGGAAGCGCGTGCCGTCGACCAAAAAGCCAAGCCTCTGCTGTTGCACTAATTCTGTCATCTCTGGCGTGATTTGCTTTTTAAGCTCAACAATAGGTTTCGCAGTGGATTCCCATTCTTCGCGGTTCGTACGCTCTTGTTGCCGCAGATTCGTAATTTCCGTATAGGTCAATATGGCTAATTTACTCTTAAAAGCTTCTAAGGTAGTGGGTGAAGACGATAAAGCTCGCGTAATCTGTTCGCGCACAACATTAAAGACTTTTACAAAGTCTTCTACCGTGGCTCGCATTTCGCGCCAGGTTTTGTTCACAAGTATGATGCATATGCAAAAAAATTCCTCAAAGGGATGGTCGCTATTGAAAAACATGGGATGGAAAGATTGGCCTTGTTCATTAGGAGGTTCGCCAATTTTCAAAATCTCGCACAATAATTTAGTTAGCTCAATACTGGTGCGGCCAAACGGACATTCATATTCGTCAGCACGGCAAGAATTCTCGAGGACAACTTTGGTAAATTTTTCAGGGTGGTATTGTGCAAAGTAGCTCATGTTATCTAATGCTAGAAGGCCTGGAGGCGTTTCTGCGAAGTCTAGTGCTGGATTAGTGTCGTTTTTGAAGCCCAATTTGCGGTAATCTTTCGTTGGAACACCGTGGCGGCGGGCTGTACTATCGCTTTTCGTGCCCGCGTCAATATCAGAATCGAAAGCTATACGGCGAAGTTCCTTAATTTTGTCCAACGCATCAACATCTTGCGGATCCATTTTCGTGTTCTTGCGGTTCTCGAGTAAGTTAAGCGTCAAGGTTTGCAAAACGTATAACTCATGAGCCATTTCCGAACCCATAGGTTCTGCGCTTTGGATAATGTTGCTGACCATGAAGTTGCGAATTTGGCGTGTGTTTAAAGTTTTGGCCATAACTTTGCGTTTCCCATCGTCAGCTTTTTGTAAGAGAGCGTTGATTAAAGCTACCGTATGTTGTTGGATTTGAGGCATGGTATTTTGTAAATTATTGGCTAGGCTTGGTAAGGTAGTTTCTCTCTCGACTTGATTGTAGCCAGAAGAGCTGTTGAGCACCAGACTTCCCAAAATTTCAAGCGCTGCTTGTAGAGTTTTGGGATCCTGAGTGGCAGCTTGACTGCTAATGTAGCTAACGACTTTGTTGATGAATGGTGGTTCCAAAACGTCCCAAGAGACAATTCCATGATCCATTAGATCAATAAATGATAGCAATGCATAAGCAAGGACTTCGCCGGTTAATTTACCGCCTTCGATGGCTGAGACTAAAAGGCTTAAACCTTGCTTATTAATGAATTCCGAGGCAAAGGTTATGTCAGGACTGGACTTGCTTAGGTGTTTCAGTGCTGTCAATTTATCTTCGACGGCAGTTTGGGACATTTTTTCAAGAATAACCTCGGCAGATTTGGAAGGCGATAAAATAAGACCCAAGACAGATCCATTTTTAACTTCTTGGCGGTTTTTCTCAGTAATGTAGTTTTGGGAATTGTCTGCAAATTGCAGGGCGTACTGTTCAGGGTTGGTCAGTTCCCAGCTGTTGGACAAATCGTGAATGATTGCAGCCAAAGACTGTTTTTGGTCGAAGACAATGAGCTGAGCAATTTTCCCTTCATGTTGAACAGCAATCTTGACGACGTTAACGTCAACAATCTGTGGTTTGGAAATCCTTGTTGTCATTTTCCACGTTTGTTTACTATACGCCCAAACAAAACAAGTGTACACATACCATATTATAAGTAACAATTTGCTTTAATCTATGATTGATGGCTATTACTTGCAACGGCAACGGAATTGTATTAATTCTTATCCATGGTGATTATGTGTACGCATGTAAATAAATAAATCAGAACCTTCCTGACTATCCTGAGGGAGTGGTTTTCACTTGTAAATTCATCACGTTCTCCGGAGAAGACTGACAAACTGGTGTCATGTTAACCCATGTCTAAACGTAACACTTATTGTGTGTCACCTTTTGATCACGTTTTTCGACCGACTACAGGTTTCAACAGTTCTCGTCAACGAAAGTTGATGAGAATCGTTAAACAAACATAATTTATTTACAATACAACTACCAATTTGCAACTCGAATTTTCAACTAATGCCCTCCGGTAAAAACCACCAGTGTGATACATGACACTTATTTGTCATTTTTTCCAGGCGAACCGTGTTAGGTAACCTGACTGCATTCAGATTCGCCATCTGGCATAGAGCAGCGATAATTGATAACCTGAACTGCGCAGTGTTGTGTTGGTTAACCCGTTAGATGTCACCGATCGACTTTAAGCGTCAAGAAGAAGTGTTGGTAAACAGCAGGGCTGCGTTGTGGGGAAAAACGTTTGATTTCTTAAGAGTTAAGCGGGGGAAAGAACAGTAAATGGCTCTTGACGACATAACTTCTACAACTACTTCCTTGGGATGTCTACGCCCTTCAACTTTACACTTTCTGGGTTTAAGCCTGAACCCCAGAAAAATCCTTTTGACAGAGGATAAATTGCTCAGGTATACATAACATTCCATTTGAATCTCGTGTTCTGAACGCTTAGCTAATGTACCATAATAATGTATTATGTTTCTTGCTTGATAAAAGGGATTGGAGAGGTCTTGCTGAGCTGTCTGGATTTAGTGCCTTAGACATGGGAAGGATAGAGCAAACGAACAATCCCGTGGCTGAAGTTTTAAGAAAACTGTCAGGAGGACAAACCACCATTGGACAGTTCCTCGCCATGCTCGAAAGAATGGATCGATACGACGTTATTGACGATAGCCGTATTCCTATCAGTAAATATAAGTTATAGGTTCAAGTATTACTAGAGTGTCTAAATATTTCTCTCTTTGCAGCTGACGATATTGCTTTCTATAAGCAGCGCTTATCCAAAGGTCTTGGCCAGCCTCTCCAAGTTCGTTCACAATCTTTCTCATTATTGGAAAGCGATATTGCCGCCGTGAATTCTATTCCGACTTACGATGCCTTCGTTGCCTATGCCGAGGAAGATAGAAATTTTGTGGATGAGCTGATTGGGAAATTGGAGGGAGAGTACGGGCTTAAAGTAGACTCATGTTTTAACTTAGAATGCGTCAAACTTGACTTACTATTTTTGTGATTGCAGTTATGTGTCAAAGACAGAGATTTGCTTGCTGGTCTTGCGTTTGAACATCAAGAGGTGGCAGAAATTGTTTCTTCCAAATGCAGGTATCTGTTGCCGATACTTTCACCGTCTTTTCTTCAGTCCGAAGCAAACAAATTTGTGATCGCTTTTGCCGAAGCTTTGGGAATAGGTGTGTTGCGTTACTTTCATTGTCGAAGTACTTTTCCTAATTCATGTTAAATGCTCAGAAAAAGGATGCCGCAAAATCGTCCCATGCGTTTACAAAACTTGCCCTTTACCCAAGTCTCTATCCTATTATTCGCGGCTCGACTTCACAAAAGCTAACCACCATTGGGATTTCTGGGAAAAAATGCGTCGTTCTCTTATGAGTTCTCCTTCCGCTAAACTTGACTTGCCGTACCCGTAAGCCAAAGTTAACAGGTTTTATTTACTTATAGTAATGACCGTCTTTAAAGCAGTGACGTTGGAGATTATCCAAACCAAATAGCATATAGACAGCCCGAAGCGGTCGTAGTTTCAAGCTTCGATACCACTTCCTTTGCTAGAGATGAAGCAAGCCGGGGTCTTAGCACCGATGACAGTATGGCCTCTGTCATTACAGATTCGGCCATAAAAGAGAAAGCCGCACCTAACTCCACAACTAGATGGCTTAGAAAACTTGTAAGTAAATCCGAAAAAAACAAGACCCGGAAGAAAGAAGGCAAGGCCGTTGCACTTTGACGAAGAAATTCGATGCACGGGCAATTGGTGAAATACGGATGTACAATATTGGAATATAAATACAAATTTTACATATTGTAGTTTGGTTTGATCTGAAGCAAGCTTTAATATCATGTACAAAGCAAGTTTCAAATTTCCCTTTCATTTTGTGATTTCAGAAATTAACTTGTAGTTTACTCGTGTCAAAGTGTAGATTTTACTCTGTATAGCCACAGCAAAATACGGCATTTTAGGGAACACTAAAGTGTAATTTAAGGAAAATGCTATTAAGTACATGCGTGTGAATACAATTTCATTTAAAATAACGACCAATTATAATTACATAACTCACGGAGAATTTCTTACCTATATTGTTACTCAGCTTTACCGCACATTTGAAGATTTACCGTGGGTAACTTATCCACTCAGATCTGCCATAAAATGTTTGACAAGGAATTCTCAAGTGGGCGAAGTTTTTGTTCAAGAAATAAGTAGAATTCTCCTCACTGGTCTTTGAGCCCAAGGCTTCCTGTAGTCTAAAAAATTCTACACGTGAATCACCTCTTAATTTAGGTCTAATTATTTTTTCCCGCACCTTGTTCCGCAGGCGCTGAAAACATTGAAAAGCATCCAGACACCTTTCCCGGACACCTTTGGCCCTTACTTCGCTTCTTCTGCATCACTGGCAACCGCAAAATGACATCAGCCACGGCCACGCCACTGCTCTACAAGAGAAAATCTAATATTCTTGGTAGGTCGTCTACTGCTTTGGGAACTTAATTGAAACCCACCTCTTAATGTCTGCATGATACTCTTCGTAGGCAAACCACCGTTAGAATCGTTCATGAAGTCGGTATTCGGTAGCTTATGAGAAAGAAGAAAATGGATGTCATCAATGGGTCCCTCAGCATTAATTGGTAACCTTCCAGGTCAAAGTCATGAAAACAAAATGTCTTTTTGGAAGAGAACCAAAAGATCATCACGGTAGACTACCACAATAAGGTAATAACAGGATCGTTAGCACATTTCTGGCGGTAAGATTCTTCCGGAGATATGAAGTGAACGGCCATGCGAGAAGAAAATCGTGTACGTACGTTGTTTAGCATATCTGTTGTGCGTAAGTCGTGGGTTACCAGGTAGGGTTGGATATTAATGCGTAACAAATGCATATACTCTGAAGGCGTGAAAGTGGACCCGGTTTCTCTTCCAATAGTCATTGGCCCACATTTCGAAGAAAAGGTTCGCTCCGTCCTTCTCCTTAGCGAAATTTCTTCAAGGAAGTTCCTTCTAAACCGGCTGAGCACTGAGATCAGTAGCGAAAAAGATTAATGATACCATCACACAACATCTGCTGTTTTTTTCAGTTGTTCTGTTTTGCGTACAGCTATAGAATTTCTAATGCAAAGGCAGTATGACGGCGCAGTACACAAGGAATGGTTGTGCATAACGACTAAGAACGTGAGGCCTAAAACTTACCGCTTTTGTCTAACTAGGTCGTTCGGGCTTTCTTACCTCAATCTCTGAATTACGCGCCTATTGCTCCGCCTCGCACGTACAAGCATAATACCCAAAAAGCGACTGTGTATAGTTTTGTACCTTTGTAGCACTGTAAGCTTGTAAGACCATCACCTTCTCAAGTCAACAAAAGCTCTAGGTGGTATTTGCACGGTCATGGCCAAGGCGGATTACAAGTTTTTATTCTTTAGAAAAAACAGCTTTGATCACTGCCCACATAAAATACAAACCAAGCCTCTCTTTCTCTCCGCTCGGGCAAAGAATAATTTACCGAGAACAGCCGATGAGCACAGCTTATTTCTACATCTTGTCGATACTGCTTAGTCTTTCTCACTTCAACGTCAATCGTATACCTCGAAAGTAGGAGGAGCTCGTCGTGTTTGATCTTTCCGGAGAACCGCTGGCTTGCAGGTCAGACGATTGAGGTCAAATCGTCGTAATTTTTGCCATGTTTCTGTCATCACATGCGTGCTAATGGTAGCAAATAATGATCTTTGCTCCTTTTCCGTTCATTGTTCGGTACTATATGCGGTACCCTATTATTGCAAAGGGCCAGGGGTCTACCACAACGCCGTTGCGGAAGGCAATAACTCCTAACAAGATGTAAAAACTCACGATTAGTACAATGCAAATGAATAGAGCTCCGGACTAGCCTTTCCTTGAACTCCCATTAAGTTGAGTTAAAAGAAATAGCACGCAGATCATATATGTCAAACAAAATGCATAGACGTTTCCGTACCTTGGAACCAAAGGAAGGTCCCGTCGAGAAATTGCACCTTCTCCAACGACCGCGTATTTAAAGCAAGGTATGTTGCACGTGGAGAAACGCAATACCGGGCCTAGGAATCCGGGAAAAGTCCGGTTTCCTTTCTATTCACGTTAAATCAGGTCATCGAGCTTTTCTTTGCTCGTCGGTCTCAGTATCCCTACGGAGAAAACTACCAGTGGAGAAAGTTTCGCAGGCTATATAGTTTGCGTAGTGAGTTCCGGAAAGTCCTGTAGGCGGAAAAGGAATCCTAGATTTTCAAACTCCATCTCGAACCATTTTCGGCACTATATGGCTGGGAAACATGCTAAGAAAGCTAACAAGCTTTATATTAAAGGCAGCGCTGACCTGCTTTCTCCGCTTAAGTCCTAACCCAACCTTGATGCATTAATGTTGAACAAACCGGATGAAGGTGAAGGTCAACAAGATACGTACAATCAGCTCGCACAGTCTACTTAGGCGGTCTGCCACGGAAGTTTACTTTAGATTATTCCTCTGTTCTTTTGGTCAAGTGACGAATTGTACACAATTTGAGCACTTTGAACTGGCCTAGAAAAAATAAAAAAACTAGGGGACGACAACTACCTGGTACGTTGGTAAGAAGGATAAGGATATGATCACGTAAGATAGCTGCGAGAACTGCACACACTTATTACATCGCATTAGCCTCAATTAAACGCAGTTTGCGCATCTCTGGGCAAGAAGTTGGGGTAAGTGGCAAAAAGCCGAGTATTACGGCTCGTTACGCTAAAAGCACACCAGGATGGACTCTTCACTCGCCGGAATAACTCGTTGGTCTCTAAAGTGGAGCAGTTTATAGCTGTTGGCAAAGAGATGGAAGATTTTGATGCAGTCACAGACGAGTTGGACACATTTTTTCCCCCGAAAGGGTCCGGGAATTGGGCAATTTTTCAAAGTTGCGTTCTAAACGAGGAGAAAATAACCTAATGGCTATGGGCCACACCACGCATTACTACCAATAAGTATGTGAAGGTAAAAATTCGAACTCATTCTCAGTTCGTTCGCCTTTATAAAAAGTCCTAATGAGCATAGTAGTACGCTACTCTATCTTACAACGCTGGAGGCTGACATGTATGCCTAAATAATTAGCCTTATTTTCTACAGGTGTTTCATCTCACAGTGGCGGTCATCTCGAGTCGAAAAGGTCCGTATATCCAATCGTATTTGTCCGGGTTTATGAGCTACGAAGGCGCAGCTTTGATGGGTGAAACCTTAACACTCCTTGACAGCCTTTAGTATTTATGGGTCACTGGCCACAAAATAAATTTCCGGTTTGACCTATAGAGATAGGTTCCCTTCCACGACCTTCGGCTTGGTTGTAAATTGTAAACCCAGAAGAAGCGACAAAAGACAACGACACTAGAGCACTTTCTGGTAACTTTTAAGTCGGCTGCTTTACCCAGCACTGACCATTAAGTTGAACGGTTTCTGTTGGAAGCTGCCAAGTCACGTCGTAAACCAATCGAGCAGATGTCTGGTAGGAAAACCATTACTGGATATAAGTTAACGATTCTAGCACATTTTGTCTACATTACAATACGACTAATAGCTCGCAGTTAGTGCAGGTTTGGTCCCTCAGTCATGAATTTTAACTTGACCGTGTAGTCCTCTTTTGTCAAACTTGGGCGAAAATGAGAAAAGGAACTAGCGTAAATACCGTTGTACGTTGGCAGAGGAGTCCTAACTCAAGTAAGGGGGGACATATGTTGCCTTAGTTAAAAGCTTCAAAGCAGCCAAGTCATAATGTTTAACTTTGTAAAAAAAAGTTGAGTGACCGGACGAGTTTTTTGTTTCGTGCTTTTTATTTACTTTTTCGAAGAATAAACCCCTAAAGATGCACGTCTATACCGGAACCCCAATGACCATCATTACCTTTAGCACGTCACCTGTAACCAATTACGCTCCGTGCGAAAGTCCATCACCGAAAGAGGAACCTTCTGAATGAATTAACGAGAAAGTGTCCGAAATTCTTTCTAGTTTCTAAACTACTACAATAACCTCGATTTCTATGGAACTCGAAAGAAGGAAAAGCTGTCTTCGGTCTTGGGAAGTCTTCTCTCCACGTGATGTAGGCTACGGGCTAACGTCCCATGCAGAGTAGCACACTAGACTTTGCGTAAGGGTATTTACAGGGGGAGCACGCCAACCTGAGACAACAGTTCTCGGTCAGCTTCTCAGGCAAACACAACTTCTCTTCTCAGAGAAGCAGCTCTTCCAACACCAACGCTTGGTTGTGCAAATAATAACACCACTGACTTTACGGTGAACTTAAATAGTGAATTTAAGTGACTTGTGAGTTATATCTTACAAAGCTGGTTACTAGTGTCTACACAGTATCCAACATGAGGTCCTTGCAAGTGTTCCTAGTAATCGCACTTCTGGCAGTACCAGCTATTCAGGCTGGTCCTCTCAAAGACGACCAATTTGCTAGCCGAGCGTTGGATATTTCCCCGGCCGCAGACCAGAAATTGGACACGGCCGCAGAAACCAAGAAAGTTAGCGCTCGGGAAGACAAGTCTTTGAAATTCGACAAGCTAGAAAAAGAGTCCGACAACAAAGACAGCGTCGCTCCGAAAGCGGAAGAGGCAATTAGCGAACGAGAAGGTAAGTCCGCTAAATCTCCCCAACAATCCTACGCACAACAGTACCCTGCTCCAGTCCCTCAGCAGTCATACGCTCCATCCCACATCCCTACTCCCGTCTACAGCAACCCTAACGAAGATGCCATCGGCTTCGTGTACTACTACTTACCCCAAGTTGTCGAGAAGAAGTATCCCAAATTGAAGGATTACATGCCATACATTCGTCGCTACTCTCCATTCGTCTGGCCCGTCATGCGTCGTGTTGCTAGCGAAGTTTGGTCTGTGGGTACCATTGTTGGGTTAACTTTCGGTGCAATTGGGGCCCTCGCTACTCTACCCGCACTCGCCGGAACTTTCCTTGGACGCAAACGTCGTGATGTTAACGAAGCCCAAGACATCCAAGACATTGACAAAGAAACGTTCGTCGAACTATCCCGCAACGTTGACCGAGTCTTGGAAACCTATTTGCGCGCTTTCCAAACTGAGACCTGCTTGGAAAAATTTTCTTGCGAAGCTGGTGAACTTACTTCCCGTTTGGGTTCTTACATCGCTCATCCGTTGTTCAGGTGAGATTTTAAATAGAACATGCAAAGAAAAAAGAGGAGCATCACAATAAGTTTATGTAAATAGGAATATAACGGACTCTTTTATATATATTTTATTTCTTTTTTTTTACCTTCCAATGCAGGTTTTTGGAGCCCCTTGTTCCCGCATACATGCAAAACAAGTTGTCCGCTTTCCAACGTGGCCTCAAATCACGTTCAGTTAAAGAATGCAACTCCAATTACAAGTGCAGTGTCCCTTCGTTCTTCCGTTAAATTTGTCCTACCTGCTTGGAGATTGCCCTGAAAAACTCAAAAGGTCGAGCTGGCTCTCGGCTTTTTGTTTTGTTACATAATTTATTTCTCGTCAAAATATATGCTCGTGCCGGCCATGTTGTCTGTTTATCTTTCGCTAATGACTCCGCCCCCATTCCACACATGCTTTTTGCTCAATAAAGACTAACCCGATCTACCTTAAAACATTCGTTTTCCAACGGACTCTTTCAAATTCACTTGAACTTCACTAAAAAAAAAGGAAAAAATCGAACATATTTGGTCCATCGACAAATCTAACGAATGCGGAATCCAGAAAAGCTGGTGTAACCGCGTCCCAGCGTATTGCCTTCATGCAAAGTGCCTTCTTGCAAGAGCAAATACACCCGGTCATTGGCGTTCAGACTCAGCAATGCAAAATTGCTGCCTGTTTGATAGCCCGTGCTGTCGCCCCATGCGGAAACGATTTCTTGGTTATTGCGCACCAGGGTCAGCCTAAAAAAAGGAAAAAAGCGAACAAGGTAAGAAACGGGAGCGTTAGCACAGAGACCTATTCCAATTAGAAATGAAGCAAGAACTCCAACCCAGAAAAACTTCTTATTTTGTTCGCAAACTGGATCTTGGCATTGGACGCAGACGTGTGGCCGTGTGCTTGCCAACACAGGCGTTTTTTTTTCTTTTGTTTTAGATCAACGTGAGACGGACCTGACCTAATTTACTAGGTTCTCGGGAGCTTCTACTGCTCTGCCCTGGAAGTTGACATGATTGCTCCAGGTATCTTGCTCTATGCATTCGCTCCCAGTGCGTGCTCTCCCAAGTACCCCTCTCAAAGGGCAGTTCCCGCGCTCCCGACATTGACTCGTAGTTTACCGTCATTTCCGGGCTTATACTCAATACAAGATACCTTATTTCATTTGATATAGGACAAATCCCACGTTCAGCTGCAATCAATGTCACCAGCTCATAATTATCCTACGTTTTTTTCGCTTGAAAACGACAATGATTCCCCCAGACCTAGTATTTTTTTAAAAGGCGCAGAAAAACAGGAAATGAACTTTTAAGACGTAAGGAAGCCACGGGCAGTTTTATGAAACGTACGCGTGCATAATGAAGGCTCTCGAGTGCTACTGACCCACTAAACAGGAAGCCACCCAACAACTTAACTACGAAAGCCAGTTGCATTAAGAAAACAAGTTTCTTTGATACAAGCGGCGTCTTTTTTTCAATTGGACTTACTTGAACTGACGAGATGCAGGTGACAAGGCGCTGAAAGCAAAGTAGTACAGGCCAGGATAGTAACATACAAACTCGCTGCGATCTGGATACCAACCGTAACCCACATCGGTGATGGTGTTATCAAAGCGTACTTGGGTCACGGCACTTCGCGTGTAATCAGAAGCCCGGGTAGCCGTGAAAGCTACAGTGTCAGCCGACACGGTTCCTGGAGGTAAAAGGCTGCCGCCATTTCTTACCCCATAGTTGGGACTTTGCGGATTTATTCCATTGTTGAAGGTCCCCGGGGTTCCAAACTGCCCTGGTGGTAGTAAGCCCGGTGATGGAGCAATTTGCCCAGGAATTAGAGGAACGTTTCCTTGGTTGTAGAAAGGATCAGAAGCAAACTGCGGCTGAGGACGGGGATCAGCTTTATTACGACCCACCACACCTATTAAGATGCATATCAACAAAATTTGCAAACAATACGTACGTAAACAAATACACTGACTTGGGCTTAATGAGTCAGCTGCATTGGACAGTAGACCCGAGTCTATGTTATCCGAATCCAATTCGGTGTCTTTCCCGGAAACAAGGGCGCAAATCATAAAGAAACATAAAGTAAACCTACACACACACGAACGAGATATGGCGATCTATAAGGTTTAAGTTTGAAATAAGGAGGCTTAAGAACTTACATTAGTTGGTGATCCATTCTGACTGAATTCACTTTGACAGAACTTTGACGTATAACTTGCTTGCTCGACCCAGCCTGTCGTATTTATGCACCGCGGTTTGCAATGCTTATCGTGTTTAAGCAAACTTGACTCAAAAGTGAAAACGTCAAGGCAGTTATGCCATGTTATTTTTCTTCAAAGGAAGGATGTCCGTCCTGCTTTGTATACAATCCAAAAAACGAAAGTCTTCTATCTCAAAGAAGAAGCTTCCCAGATCCCAAACTGGAGGACAAAACTTGCCGTGAAACTAACAAAAAGACTCCATTCGTCAATATCATTATAACAAAGTTTATCTGAATATAAGTCATAGTCTCGCATTTGATTTCTCAATACCACTTCCGAGTCTCACATTTGATTTCTCAATACCATTTCCGCCGGGGTTATGTGTATTGCGTGCTTTCTTTCCCCAAAACAGGGATATTTGTTTGACTACAAAAATAATAAAGTAAAAATAAAAAAAAAACTTTCGCTAAGACAAACAAAACTTTGAGACCCTCCCAAATGCAACTAAAATACCATAACGTTTAGAAACTAGCTAGTTCTTTGGTACCCAAATGGTAAAGGAACAACTCGCATTGTTTGCGTATAGAGCAACGCAATATACACGTAAATTGCTTGTTAGTTTAGCTGCGGGTATATTCTCTTTCAATAATCCTTCCTTTGTATACCTTGTCCTGGTCTATTGCCTGTTAAAATAACCGTGTTAAATGTGGGGATCCACACTCTTTTCCAGGTGTTACTTAGCGAAGCATATGAACTGTCACACTATGCCAGGAATGCGGAGCGCGTGAACGGGGTAAAGTAACCAAGCGTGAAAACTTGCAACGGCTCATTCCCAGTGGACCCATCTTTTCCTCACGCAATATAGCATAACACTTATGGTCGTTAAAATTCCAAACATAATTAGCGCAAAAATTGAAAATAAAAATGACTTCATTGTAACTGTCATGTTTTTATTTGTACTGGCAGTTCTGCAACCGTGATCGCGAAGCAACTCCAATCTCGTCTCCCACAACGAAATGCAGTTTTTGCTTAGCGGAAAACATCTAGTAACCGTGTAAAATTTCCCACCGCAAAGATACAATCGCAGCCGATGAATGGCTACGAATTACCGGTTTATGTAAACAAAACCAACCCGCTTCTTATCAAAAACCCTCAACCGTGACAGATCCAAGTCTGAAAAACCTCCCTAAGCTTATTTCCCGTAAGTGTTTTTACAAAAGATTTTAAGCTCTCGGATTTCAGAGCCTTCACATTTGCACCAACATCGCTCTGATTAGTAAATAGAAAAAAGTAAATTTCAAAAAAGACGGAGAACGAGTAAATAACAAAAACACAAGAACACAAGTTAAGTGGAACAATCACTCTTCCATTTGTCCCGACAACTCTTCGGCTAACGCATAGTACTTGTTGGCAACACGACCTTTCATTAGAGCCATAGCTTCATCAGCAGCGCTCGTATACATTTCAACTACTTATCAAAACAAATCGTCAGGATCTGTCAATTTGTGTTTCGAAAGACAGCGAAGTATCTTACCCGCTTCAGGTACATCCTTCTCCACACCAAACCCTCCTTCTGCATAGATTTCTGCTTGACGAGCTAGTAATTGGTAATTAGGATCATCCATAGTCCCATCGTAATGACCAGATTCATCTTCTCCTTCTTCACCAGCAGCCTGGTACCACCGTATTGCTTCCTTCCACGATTTGCTCCTTCATTGAAGTTACACAATGGCGTTATTAAAGGTTACCCTATAAAGTAATTTATCCGCGTTACCTAGTTCCAATTCCCACACCTGTATCAAAACCTTTGGCGAGGTACACCATCGCGTGTCGGTCGCCAGCTTGGGCTGCTTGTATCATGAAATCAACGCCCATGTCAGTGTTGTCAGGGGTATCTTCCACTGTCAAATCCGGCAGAACATCATGAGGTAAGTGAAGCCCAATGCGTGCCATGGTGATTATAGCTTCAAGAATGCCTAATTGTGCCGCCGTGCGCAAGTGGAATAAAGCTGCTGTGTGATCGTAACCATCCACCCCAGGCACTGTAAAACGCTGCAACTCATGGTACTTGGCCACTTGTAAATGCACCTTTACGAACAAAAAAAAAATGTAGCTAAAGTTCAGTGCCATCCAACTACAGTTATGCATTTGTATGATCTACAAAGTTTAAATCAAGATGAATATGTTAATCGCCAAGCAAAAACTTGAGACAATAGCGTAATCTTCCTGCTATTCGTGATCTTTCGTTGTGACCAACTATAGCTAGAATTGCAATTGTATGTAATTGTTATTCATTAAAACAAATTCAGGGAAAACTGCGGAGTAATTATGTTTAAACTAATTATTTTTCAACTACAAATCACATATAACAGTGACAACCTAGAAAACCCGGAACGAAGTTAAGAAAACAGCGCAAATCCTAACAGAACCGTCAAGTTTAGTTTAAAAAGTATACGAAAGCGAAATGATCTTAAGTTCCTACGCCGGAACAATGAAATGCAAGTTTATAGTAAGACACATGATTAGAAAAATATAATTTTTATGTTAGTAACTATACTACACTTAAGGGTGGAATACTCTCAGGGCATGGTATAACTTATTTGGAAAAATATACAAGATGCCTCCTGCTGTCATTAAGACAGATGTGAACAACGATACCCTGAGCTATGATTATAGTCATAAAGCTTGCAACAGATGTGAGCCGGTTGTTTCTTTAAAGCGTTTCCATTAAACCTTACCTCGCCCAAAATGGACCCTCCTCTTTTGTCAGTGCTCAAGTTGCGAAACTCCATCTCCGCATGAATGCAAGACGGACGACTTTTCTGCTGCACCATATCCCGGAAGGCCATTCGGTCTTGCTCTCGGGTAACAGTACTACCAGGCAAGCACTCTGTCATGAGACGACGACGACGAGGCATTCGTGACGCAGATCCTGAAGATATCCGCGATCGTTTTTCGCTATCACCCATGCCAGAATCATAGCGAGCACGGAATTCAATGCCACCTGTCGAGTCGTCTTCTTCTAACTCAACCTAGTATGAAATTATTATGATTTTTTTTATTAAAAAAGGGTACGTAACGGCTAGAAAACTAGAGCTTATGATTTACAGTTTGCTCACCTCTTCTACGTTTATTTCTATCGGGCTTTCAGATATGCTGGACGAGGCTGAACCGATGCTGGAACTCGAACGCATGCGAAGAAAGTCGTGCAAATGAGTACGTTCGTACTCGTTAGGGAAAACTACTATTTCTTCCTTGCCACGAGTTACGGTTTTACTGAGTTTCTAAGGAATAAGAAGACACTCATTAAACTAATCATACAAGAAAGCAATGTAGATCAACCTTAACCCACAAAGAGTTACGGTCGATGATCTAGGAAATCTAAAGCGAGTTCTCATTACCTGTTTAGTAGCTAAACAGCTTAGCTCGGACTCTTCCGCTGGCGCCAAGTCAAAACGTGATAAACCCAAACTTTCGCAAATCCTGTTACAGACGTGTGAATGGAAAAACAAAGCCATTCCGCGCGTTCCCAAATTCCCGTCTCCGTATTCCGTGCCTTCAGACGATTAAGGAAAGGAAACAAGTTTAGCTTCAAAAATTTTCAGAAAAACAAGAGATTTTACCTGCAGCGGTATGAATCTGTGGGTCCGTATAAAGGTCACCAACTCCTTGAACGTCTACCACAATCAACTCATGCCCAGATTGCTCGAAAGTGAAGTGACTAAATGCATGAGGTGTCTGACGCAACACATGGTCATCTACGTACCCAGAGTTTGAATTGTATTTGACATAATCTCCTTCAATAAAGTTTTCCACATGAAATAGCGGTTTGCCCGGTCTCTCGTAGTATTCCAACACAGCCATTTGCATAATATCCACCTAAAACATTCGCATATCCAATACTCTAGTTCTAGAAAATTCTACTAAAAAAAACTTGTTTATTACCTTCTTGGGAGGATTATGGCGATCGTACTCGTCAGCCCATAACTTGGCATCCATTTGCAACTTAACTTCTTCAAAGTACATGTTTCTATCGACTTCTACTCCCATATAGCATTTCGCTACGCAATTCGTGGAGTCCCGATGCCAATCTTGGCCGTGCGTAAAATTGCTAAGCTTTTTCCTGTAACACCGCACAATTGGTTTTAGGATTTTTCTTTCATTCATGGCAGTAACCTTTCAAAAATATTAGTAAAAAATGAACTTACAAGCGATAGCACTCACGCATAGCTCCGTGGCTAAAGGATATAGGTTCCATTTTGGTTACCACTTCGTCTTTCACCCACTCCTTCCGCAAAGCGTTGTACCGATAACGAAAAGCTTTCTCAGTAGGAAAATCATCCATATGAAACTTTTGCCAAACGTCCCCTCTGCACTTAATCTGTAAACAAATCACCACTGATTATTCTCAGAAAGGCGCTTCATCCTTACACTTTAGATGGGGAGTAAGGATTCAAATGAAAAAATGATTCAAATAAAACTGTAAATATATACATATACATTTACAACATAAATGTTTTCATTTTGAAACCTTACTCCCCTTTAAAGTGTAATGCTTTAAGAAATGCTTTACCTTGACAAGCGCATGTCTCCATGCCAACATATTTCGCTTGTGTCGGTCTAAATCTTCCTGTCTCTTACGTTTTTCGCCCATCACAACCGAAAAGAACTTGATAGAATAATCCTGAGACGGTGATCCGATCTCACTCTCCGAAACACTGAAAACGGAAGATCATTTTCATGACATGGAAAAGCCACAGTTAATTAATCAACTATACCTGTCTTGTCTTGTTACATTACGGAGGACTTCAAGATGGCACAAAGGTTCCAACATAATGTCATCTTCATGATTATTATGCCCGTTTTCGGCCAAGTTCGCCATTCCCTTGTTAATTCCGCAGTTTTGAATTGAAAACGACTCTTGTGTGGCAGTCATCATGGCAGTTAAGGTCATCGTGACTTCAGCTGGCAAATTATTGCACAGATTGGTGCACTGTTTGAATCCTGTGCTTGCGTTGTGGTTAATAATAAAATTTCCTTTTTTTTGCTCCTAAGGCCGGGTTTATAGTTCCGCGTGAGGCTGGTACAAGTTCAGTTGTAGGCGATGAAAGGAATGACCACTTGCCCACGAAATTGCACCAACTGCCATTCCCAGACTTAAGGGCGATGCTATACCGTTTTCACGCTCAGAATATAAGTTTTCACGCTCAGAAAACATGAAGTAGTCCTGAACGTTTTCTATGTCAAAATAAACGAATAATGCAAGGCTTACTAGGTTTGGATAAAGCAGAAAACCACCGCACAAGTCCGACAACCACGCTTCGTGTGAGTTTATTTAAATCTGTTGTTGCGAGGCGGAACGGAAGAATGTGGATGAGTTTCGACGAAAGGGAAAACAGACTTTGGACACATGGGCAATGACCTACTTTTCACTGCTTACGAGAACGAAAAGCAAGCATACGTGCGTGCGCTACTACGCTGAGATCGTAAGGAACGATCTTTTCTGCAGTCACAACAAGAGAAAGAATTTGCAAAAGCTATGCCAAGCGAATACTCTGGCTATTTACCAAGTGCGCTTCGACTTCGAGGAGAGATAAAATTAGCTAAATAAGAGACACTCGTCTGAAAGTAAAAGGAAGAACTACAAAGTGTAGAGGACACAAAAACCCCGACTCAAACCTGCTTAGCTTAGAACCTAATTTGCATACAAGTTTACACTCCCTGCTTATTTGATATTAAGATTTTTTCTATCGATGAAAGCTAAGATTTCTCCACTCTCTTAGTTTATATACCGGTGAATATAGCTAAAATTGGCGTTGTAAAAATTTGGCACTTTTTGCAAACACCAAGTAGTGCGCTACTCGGCCTTTGCGCTTTGGATACGAGAATTGAGCCTACGAACATTTTCTTCCGGTTTATGCTGACGAGATTACGAACTATTTTTGTACCACACCTCTTCCGAGTCGGCGTACGTGATCTGTCCCACGTGTTTCCTGTTGTTAGTTTCCGAATAAAGATCCGTGGTATTGGCTATTGCAACATAACGCATGCGGCTAGAATGACCCTGAGAAAGTTTATAATCTCAGTTTTGTATGGCCTATAAAGGAGCGATAGTCCTTGGCATGACAACAGTAAAGCAGACACCTAAAAATCTCCAATACAAATCAACCGCCAACCGGAGAGTATTCCTGTTAATCATTTACATGTAACCCGCGTATCATATGCGTAATATGCTACTACTCCCCCTGTTCAAACCAAAACCATACAAACAACTTTTCACATTCACATTTCAGGAATTAACGTACATGACAGCTAAATTAAGCACCGCACATGACACGGGAGGCTAATTTGTAAAGACTTACTATTGTGTCAGTAAAGTAGCTTATCAAGAACGACGTTACTTTAACGAATTATTGCCACACGAAAAATTCACTACGCACCTTGAACTTGCACAGAAAAACACAAACAATGATACATTGCAAGGTTAGGAGAGTGGACAACAACGCACACCACACTACCTAGATAGATGGAAGTAACCTAGTCCGCCATCTATGGAAAACTTCACACAAACTAGGCAAACCACTTTAAAGGGGGAGTAAGGTTTCAAAATGAAAAAATATGTTACAGAAGAGACCAAACTACATGTTCTGGCTGAAGAACCCCTATGTCAATTATGCATATTAACCGAGTAATTAATTATTTAG